>VDFB02016439.1:0-11792 GCA_007258455.2 Sequoia sempervirens | reverse complement strand
ATGGTTTAGGGTTTAGGGTTATGGGTAGTGATGGAACTTCAAAGTTTTGTTCTTTGTGTTCTATTTTATCCTGCCTTGTGTCTCTAGTCATCTATGGTGTTTGGGAAAAGCCTAAGGATGGGGTTTTACCTTCATCTTCATTTAAAACCCTAGTGTTCATCTTACACCTTGGATCGGATCTATTTGGCCGTTACTTTTTGGGAAGGCTTTAAAATGACTTGAGCCCCATCGCTTCGTACGTCTAGGTTGGGCCCCCTTTTGATTTATTATTTTATTTCCTTCGCCTGACTTTATTTTTCCTAAGTCTTTTGTTGGTCCCATGTTCCCTCATTAAAACAACTTATGTTATTGTTTGTCATTGACCTAGTGATGTCCCCTTATTCCTTTAGGAGAGGGCAACGTGAGTCATGCAAAGCTAACTTTCAAAGATGTAGCAACTGACTAGAATATCGTGAGAACCCTTCATTTTTTTTTTTTTTAATCAGACTAGTCTCTTATTTATCTATAACTAAGGTTTGGAGGCGTGACTCATCATGCAACTTGCCACATCGGCAGATCTTTTGAGAAGTGTCTAAAATTTGACTTTTTAAAGGTTTGACCAAAACTTAATCATGGAACCCCCAATAGTTGAACCAAAAAAATATCATTTGTTGCTTGTAGAATATGATATTTTTATTTAAATTAAAATTAATATACAACCTAAGTGGACCAAATACTTATTGATAACCATAAATCTTTGATATCTCTACCATTTATATTCAACACATATGGACTAATAGTTGAACACAAAAAATCTATTTGTTGTTATAAAAACAACACATAATTATTTAAAATACAACTTATATTGAACAAAAATGGACCAATAGTTGAACACTAAACTTTTTGAAAATCCTTCACATTTAATGGGAAAATACATGTTATTTATTGTGCTCACCTTTTACATTTTTGATAGGACAAACTATTAATATAAAATTATCCAATGCTTGTACATTGCTACCCCAATTGTTGCAATACATAAGAACAATATTTTTCACCATGATAATACTTGTTTAAATGAGTGTCTATTTTATTAAATGAGCATTTTGGCCTTTAAACGGATATAATTTATAGTGGAGAGTTGTGATATTTTATTTGAAACAAAAAAATACTTATTTCAATTCTTCATGAATGTATTTATGTTTTTTTTATATAACATTTAGAGGTTCTCATGTGTTCAAGTATGGGTCCATTTTTTATCAACATTTGGTTTTTCTTTATTTACATTTGGACTGTTTATTTACAATATATAGTATAAATATGTGGTAAGACTAGGTATTATCATCACGATTGAGTGCACCCTCTCCCATAATAAATGTTTCTATTTTGCAAAGGGACAAGTTCGCATGGCCGTAGATCAATCGTTGTGTGATCTCAGCCATTCCCTGCCATCCCGCGATGACCCCACCAATTGATCATGATATTGTCATTGTGAGTGCCACGCTGCATTTCGTCCCTCTCCCCTAATAAATGCTTTATTTTGTAGAGGACAGTTTACATGGTTGCAGATCAACCACATCGCGGTGATCTCAACCGCTCGCCATCCCAATGCATAACCCAACCGCCTGATCACGACATCATCGGTGAGCCACGCGTAATCGGCCCTCCCCTAATAAATTTTTTTATTTTGTAGAGGGACAAGCTTGCATGGCCTTAAATCACCTGTCATGATCTCAGTCATTCTCACCATCCCCGCCGATGACCCCACCATTGATCGCGATATCATATGGTAGCACCACATGCACCGGCCCTCTCCCCTAATAAATGTTTTTATTTTGCAGAGGGACAAGTTCGCATGGCCATAGATCAATCGTCGTGTGATCTCATTTGTTCCCCACCATCTCACGATGACCCCACCAGTTGATCGCGATATCATGGGCGAGCGCCACGTGTCTCATCTGGTGAAGCCGAAGGAATGATAAATACTTTGATGCATCTTTAATACATTATGTCATGGGTTACTAAAGAAGTTATAATATGCACATGTTTTAAATCAACGGAGATGTTATAATCTCGGTAGAAAGGTGCTCGATGGTTAATAACAAGGCTAGTGATTATGTTGAACGAACAGGATTGTCGATGGTTGAGATCCACAGTTATTTGCCATTGTGTGATTAAAAGTTGTGAGTTCTTTATTGATTGTGATATCACGGTCGGGCACCACGTGGATCTCCTTGGCAATGAGTAGTATGTTAAAAAATTGATGTATTTATTTTATTTTATTTATTAAATACTTACTAGCATATATATTATTTATAAATAATATATATAAAATATGCCGAGAGATATCCTTTCGATGTGTCTATTGTACTATTATAAAATAGGTGCCTCGACAAAGATATCTCCTAGTGTATTTTGTATATATTAATAAATAATATATATATGCTAGTAGCATTTGCAGCACAACATGAAAGACAAGATTAGAATTACTTTTAGTTATAGAATTATAATCCTAACCCTTCTAATTTTTAAAATCCATAAAATATTTATTATTCATTTAGTTTTACTAATTATCTATCACAATTAAATTTAAATTAAATTAAATATTCATTTTAAATACCAAACAAATTATTAATTAGAATTTTCAAATAAATTAACAAATAAGATCTATATAAAATCAATCCTTCTATTTTTTTCTTTGTGTCCAAATCATTTCATTTCTAAAATTATACTAAATTCTAGGTATCATAATAAAACACAAAACTTTATTCTATTATAATCCTAACCCTAGTTAAACCCTAACCCTATTTGGACTCTAACCCCTACCCTAATTGAACACTAAATCTAATTGTAATTGACCACTAAGCATAATTGAATTCTACCCCTAACCCCAACCCTAACTCTAACTAAACCCTAAACCTAACTTTAATCAAACCCTAACCCAAACCTACTTGATCTCAAGGGAATCCTCGAGAGAGGGAGAGGGGTAGAGATAGAGGGATTCAAAGTGGAGAGAGAGAGAGGAGGAGGGGAGAGAGATAGAGAGGCCTGAGAGGGCTGCTGGGGTAGAGGTAGAGGGTCGGCTGTCACGGGCCTTAGGGTCAGGCTAAGGGTGGGAGGGAGAGATAGAGGGAGTGAGTGAGTGAGAGAGAGACCTAAGAGAGGGAAGGGGGTAGTATATTGAAGATACTTTAGAGAGAGAGAGGGAGGGAGTGGGAGAGAGATAGAGGGAGGGACGGTTAAGGGTAGAGGGTAGGATATTGAAGATACTTGAGAGAGAGAGAGAGAGCGAGGGAGTGGGAGAGAGATAGAGGGATGGAGGGTTAAGGGTAGAGGGTAGATGGTTTAATGGTTTAGGGTTAAGGGTGGATGGGAGAGAGATAGAGGGAGTGAGTGAGTGAGAGAAATACCTAAGAGAGGGAGAAGGGGTAGGAGGGAGAGACTTGAGATAGAGTGAGTGAGTTAGTGAGTGAGTGAGTGAGTGAGTGAGTGAGTGAGAGACCTCAAAGAGGGAGTGGTTCTAGGAGGGAGAGACTTGAGAGAGAGAGAGAGATAAAGGAAGGGAGGGTTAAGGGTAGATGGTAGAGGGTTCAAGGGTCAAGGGTTTAGGGTTTAGGGTTTAGGTTAAGGGGAGAGAGATAGAGGGAGTGAGTGAGAGAGAGACCTAAGAGAGGGAGAGGGGGTATGATATTGAAGATACTTGAGAGAGAGAGAGGGAGGGAGTGGGAGAGAGATAGAGGGGGGGAGGGTAGAGGGTAGAGGGTATATGGTTTAAGGGTTTAGGGTTAAGGTGGAGGGGGGAGAGATAGAGGGAGTGAGTGAGTGAGAGAAAGACCTAAGAGAGGGAGAAGGGGTAGGAGGGAGAGACTTGAGATTGAGTGAGTGGGAGGAGGAGGAGTGAGTGAGAGAGAGACTGCAGAGGGAGGGTGCTAGGAGGAGAGACTTGAGAGAGAGAGAGAGATAAATGAAGGGAGTGTTAAGGGTTGAGAGAGACCTGAGAGAGGGAGGGGGGGTAGGATGGAGATACTTGAGAGAGAGAGATGGGGGGAGGGAGTGGAAGAGAGATAGAGGGGGGGTTAAGGGTAGAGGGTAGATGGTTTAAGGGTTTAGGTTTTAGTGTTTCGAGTTAAGGGTAGAGGGAAGTGTTGGTTCTGTTTTACAATGTAACCAGGTTGGTCTTCTAATCTACGTATGGAATTTCCAATCCCAATCAATGGCAACTCAAAGGACCTAGATCAATTGATGAGGATTTTAAAAAAGTCTCCTACACTTCGGGCTCTGCAAGACCCAGGAGGGTGATCCCTTAATGTGTTTACAACCTCTACACCAATATAATAAACAACATTAACAAAAACAGATAATCTCATTTAATAGCTCAACATAATAGGATAATATTGAATAGAATTGGCTATTCATCGACATTATTAGCTATTTGGAGCATGAGATAACTACAACACAATCCCAAGATTCCATGAATGCACCTTACCCAAAGTATGCTTTAGGACCTCCATGCATACAAACACAAGGATTTTCATTTATCATCTTGCAGCAGTGGTACCTAAGATGATGGTACTAACCCTCCCTTGGACATTGCTCTCTTCTTACAATTGGATACATCAGTCCTCCTTTTTATTTTTTCAAAAAGATATGAAATGATTTCTAAGCAATGCTTTATTGGGTCAATGAGTCACCAAAAGTCTAGGACTTGTCAAATGAAGGTATATTATTGACACCTATCCCTTTTCTATTCACTTGTTAGGACTTATTAATGACTATCCAAAGACAAAATGAGATAGTGGCAACAACCATTTATATTATTTATCTCACTGAAATCCATTTCATGGCTATAGTCATGTTGTCACCCAGTGTAGATTTATTTTTTCAAATTCATAGATAACATGAAGACAAACCTGTAGCCTTTAATGGTACTGCTCTTATTCATGACTATGGTTTGTTCCCTTGAAGCGCCATGATTTATGATGGTTTTTATGCTGAATATTTGTCCTTTCCTATCCTGTCTTATGTTCCTTTCCTTTCCTGTCTTATGTTACTAGTCTTTTATGGTATTGGGAAAATCCTAAGGTTGGGGTTTTGTCTTTGAATGAATCCCTCTATCTCTCTCCCCTCTACCCATAACCCTAAACCCTAAACCCTAAACCCTTAAACTCCAAACCCTTAAACCCTCTACCCTCTACCCTCTCTCTCTCTCAAGTCTCTCCCTCCTACCTCTCTCTTTAGGTCTTTATCTATCTCTCACTACTCCTCTATGTGTCTCCCTCACTCTTGCAAACCTCTAAACCCTAAACCTCTAACTCCCTTTAAACTCCAAACCCTTAAACTCCTCTACCCTCTCTCTCTCTCTCTCTCTCTATTCTCTCCTCCTAAATTCCCCTCTCCCTCTCTTAGGTCTTTATCTATCTCTCACTCGCCTCCCTCTATGCAAGGTTCCCCACCCTTAAACCCTAAACTATAAACCTTAACCATAAATCTTAAACTCCTTAACCCTTAAACTCTAAACCCCTACCCTCTAATGCTTAACCCTCTACCCCATATCTCTCTCCCAATTCTCCCTCTTTCCATCTCTCTCAAGTCTCACCCTCCTACCCCTCTCCTCTCTCTTAGGGTCTCTCTCTCACCACTCACCTTATCTCTCCCTTCTACCCTTTTAACCCTCTATGTACTTTCTATCTCTCTCCTAATTCTCCTTCTCTCTCTCACTTCAACTCTTTATCTCTTTCCCCTCTGCCCATAACCATGTCCTTAATCCCTTAAACCTCCCAAACCCTTAAACCTCTCTACCCTCTTTTCTCTCTCTCAAGTCTCTCCCTCCTACCCCCTCTCCCCTCTCTCCTGCAGTCTCTCTCTCACTCACTCTCTCTATCTCTTCCTCTACCCTCTTAACTTAAACCTAAACCCTTAACCCCAAAACCCCTAAACCTTAATATTAGGTGTGTATTAAAACATTATAAAAATATAAATTTTTGGAGTTCTATTAGGAATTGAATGATAAATGAAGATGAATGGGAAAATCTAAGGAACTTTAATATTCTCAACTAAAAAGTTAGAGTTCAATTAGGATTAGGTGTCTAATTAGGGTTAGGCTTTAGGAAATCTCAACCAATGTCTAATCGGGGTTAGGATTGAGGGGATGAGGCCAGGGTTTAATTCATAAGCTGCACCAACAAGAGTCTCAAATAGGGTCACAAGAAGTGTCAGGGTCGGGGGTTGAGCAGTCTCCAACTGAGATGTACAAACTAGTGTTAGGCTAGGACCAGGAGTTCAACCCAGAGTTCAAAGCTAGGGCTATGGCACAACTAGGACCCTCAGTGTTCAATAAACGTCCACCAGGGCACACTTCAATTCAAGGTTAGCTCAGTCTCAACTAGGCCTAGTTAGTGCTGTGGGATTTCATGAATCAAGCAGGGCTCTGGGCTAGGGCCTGATCAGAGCTAGCTCTAGGGCCTAGCTAGAGCTAGGGTTAGGCTAGGGGTAGAATCCACCATGCTTAGTGGTCAATCACAAGCACTAGATTTTAGTGTTCAATCAGGGTAAGCACTAGAGTCCAAACAGGTTAGGGTTTCTAACTAGGCTAGGATTAGAATAGAATAAAGTTTTGTGTTTAATTATGATATCTAGAATTTGTAGTATAATTTTAGAAAATGAAATGATTTAAAGTACAAAGAAAAAAATAGAAAAGTTGATTTTATATAGATCTTATTTCCTTAATTTATCTGTAAAATTCTAATTAATAATTGTTTAATTAATATAAAATGAATATTTAATTTAATTGTATTAGATAATTAGTAAAACTAAATAGATAATAAATATTTTATGGATTTTAAAATTAGGAATTTAGTTTAATTTTATTGTACGTCGTAACATTAAAATTTTAGATTGAAATACTTAATTTATTTTAAAATATTTATAATTAATGTTCAATTTATAAACTAATATTAAGACATTAATAAATATAACCCACAACATAATGTATTAAAGATGCATCAAAGTATTTATCATTCCTTCGGCTTCATTGGATGAGACACGTGGCGCCCACCCATGATATCGTAATCAATAAAGAACACACAACTTTTGATCACGTGATGGCGCGCAACCGTGGATCTCAACCATCGGCAATCTTGTTCATTCAACACACTCCCCAGCCTTGTTATTAACCATCGAGCACCTTTATACCAGGATTATAACATCTCTATTGATTTAAAACACGTGCATCTTATAATTGCTTTAGTAACCCACGACATAATGTATTAAAGATGCATCAAAGTATTTATCATTCCTTCGGCTTCACTAAATGAGACACGTGGCGCTCACCCGTGATATCACGATCAACTAGTGGGGTCATCACGGGATGGCGGGGAATGGCTAAGATCACATGACAATTGATCTACGGCCATGCGAACTTGTCCCTCTACAAAATAAAAACATTTATTAGGGGAGAGGGCCCAGTACACGTGGCACTCGCCCGTGATATCGCGATCGACTAGTGGGGTCATCGCGGGATGGCGAGGAATGGCTGAGATCATGTGTCTCATCTGATGAAGCCGAAGGAATGAAGGAAATACTGTGGTAAATTAATCCAGCCTTAATACATTAAAAGGCGGGT
The DNA here is from genome assembly GCA_007258455.2 of Sequoia sempervirens. Lineage (NCBI taxonomy): Eukaryota > Viridiplantae > Streptophyta > Pinopsida > Cupressales > Cupressaceae > Sequoia > Sequoia sempervirens. The sequence continues at coordinate 4,195 of VDFB02016439.1, read as the reverse complement.
TACTAAAGTGCTCTTGAGGTGCACATGTTTTAAATCAGCAGATATGTTATAATCTTGATGAAAAAGTTGCTCGACGGTTAATAATAAGGTTGGCGATTGTGTTGAAGGAACAAGATCACGAATGCTCAAGATCTACGGTTTCCCACCATCGTGTGATGCAAAGTTGCAAGATCTTTACTGATTGCGATATTGCGGGAGACTGCCATGTGGACAACTAAAATTTAAATCTGCATCAAATATGGTTGGAGCCATTCGTGCAGCGCACGAGTGAGCTTTAATGGCAGATGAGACATGTGTAGGCATGATTTGATCAAGATAATATCAATTCTCCTATTTTATTTGTATCACAAAGCATTCAAGTATTTTGTGGAGCAGTTTCAGAGCCGAAAGTGAAGTTGTGAATCTCTGCAGCCAGAATTTGGGACTTCTACAAACAAAGTCGTGAGTTAATTTTTGTGCTTCCTGGTCATTCTGCACTTGAATTTGGGAAAAAATTTGTTGTGTGTGTCATTGAGCTTGTTGATAAACGTCTTAGGGCTATAGTTTAATTATAGTTGTGAGAAATTGCAGTGTTTTATTCTATAATTTCCTATCTCTGGTTAGTCCTAGCTATTTGAAGTGTGAAATTGTAAAAAGACCCTAGTTTGTCCAAGATGGCATTGCTAAAGCAACATTCTGGTCAAGTTGACTATTTAAAAAGAAACTTGTAGGATGATTTCCTAGATCAATTGCCCTACTCAACAAATGATAGGAAGAAGGGATTGGTTCTAATGCAAGGGAAAATCCTGGGGGAAGGGTTAGTATATAATTACTCTAACATTTCCGATGCTACTGTTCCTCTCACAGGCTTGGAAATGTTCAGATTATGGTATGGATAGAGGAATTTTCCTCACCCCTTTCAAATGGATAGATGTATGATTTGGAAAAGTTGGTGGTCTCAAACGTGTTCCCTGACATAGACTTACTTAGGGTAGTGGCTGCAAGATATGACCCTGTCACACGGGTAATCAGGGATAATGACGGAAAGGTTCTATTGAGCGTTAAAAGAGAAGAGGTCCAACAAATTTTTGACTTGAGTGAACTGAGTGAAGACTTGGTTCCTATCAATCTTGAGGAAATGAAGCAGGGATATGCAAAGTTGAAGTCTCTTTTTAGAGCTAAGTTGCTTCCACCTCATCTGGCTAGGGCAGGAGGTTCACGATTTCCTATCAGCCTCAGTGACTAGGAACCTTCCAGATTAAACTATTTTGCAAATCATTTCTTGGCCACTTTCTATTCATTGTGTAAGATTTTGGGTTTCAGTCCTGGTGCGGTGATGCCTATTGCATACATGTTCATGGGGGTGCAAATACAACACCCTAACTTCTCTGTGACATATGACTTTGCTTCTTTCTTGGCTAAGAGGATACATGAAGGGTTGTCAAAGTTGCAGAAAAATGATACCAACACTCAATTCTTTTGGTATTCTATGCTGATGCATATGTTCTTGTTCAAGAATGTTGACTTTTTCTCTAAAAAGATGGAATTAAGGCAATTGGTTGATGGAGAAAGATTGCAAGTACAATTATGGGCTGCAGATTTATCTTGCAATAAGGAAAGCACCAGTTATGTGCAATTTCATAATTTCTTTGATTCTAGATTGAGGGCTAGACTGATGGTGAATGTACCCAGGATCCCTGAGGAATTGCATGATTTCCCCAGGCCAAAAGGGAGGAAGCCAAAATTGAAAGTTTGGCATAACTGGGGTGACATTATCCCATACCCAGTCAACACTGTTTTGAGAGTATACAGTTTTCAAGGAACCCCCCATATACTACCATACAATGTGCCATCAAGAATGGGGTTTGCAGAAGTTATGTGGCAAATAGGTTGTATCCATGAGGACAACCTCACAGGGAGGGGTAAGGGAACATTTTTCCCTAATTATACAGTGGTGTCTGATTTTTCCTTTTCAAAAGGAGGCTTGGTGCATTTTGATAAATTCTTTGATGATTACCATTTAAGGTGTGGTCCAAATCGGCAACATGATCCTACGGGTTTCTTTTCCCTTTTTAGACAAAGAATAAAGGCTGAAAAAATTATGCATGAGTTTAACTTTCTTGAGGATTTGATCATAAATGAATTTGATCTAAATAGGTAGGAGTTGAACAAGGAGAAATGGATAGCTTATCATAAGCTATTAGATATTGTGCATAAGATAGATCTCAAGTATGATCCATTGTTGGAGTTCAATCCATACCATAAGAAGATTGACTTTCTAATGCAGAACTTCAAGGAAATTATGGGAACATTGAGGACCAAAAAGATAAATTTAGAACTGAGTCTGGGTGTACAGGAACAAGGTGCCAAGCCAATTGAAACAAGGGCAACATACCAGCCTACATAAAGGTGGCCTATTTACAGGAGGAAAAGGATGATAGCAGTGATGAAGAGGAAGTGGACAGAAAAAGGAAAGCAAATAATGAAGTTTCCTTCACAACTAGGTCCAAAATTCAAAGTGCCTGGGGCAATTAAAATCATTGATTTAGAATCATCACCAAAAGATAGTCCCTCATCACCACCATCTGGGCCAAACCCTAAAAGACAGAGAATTGATCAACTACAGGAGGATCTGATGGATGAAATTATTGTTATTGATCAAGACATGCAGGTTGGTATGCCTTCCCCTCCTAGGCTAGCTGAATTGGTTCTATCTGATTTAGATATGAAAGGAAAAAGTGTACAAGATGCAAGAATGGAAGCATGTAAGGAGTTTCTAGATGATTACATTTGTAAAAACTCTTGTATTCTTGCAATTGGTATGGAGGATGAAATTTGAATAATATCAAAAGAAATGTAAGAAGAGAAGAGAACTAAGGCCTGACAGGTCAGACTAGGATAATGATGAGGAGGTAAAAGCTGAATTAATGGAAGAATTTAAGAACATCACTCCTGAAGAGGGAAGAAAACTGGTGAGTCAGGCTGGTGTGTTGATTCTGCCTGAATGAGACATTGCAGATGTTGTAGCATTTAATGCTATTTTAAAGTCCAAACATCCTTTGCAAGGCTCTGAAGAAGAAGTCAAGGCAGTATTACAAGATTCTTCCTTCAATGAGGAATATGAAACTTTGGCAATTTGGGCATTCGCCTCTCAAGGAAGAAAGCCAAATGTTACAGATATCAATCCAAATTTCAAAGGAGGATTATTAATAAAGAAAGCTTCAGAGACCTCAATCATTGAGGCCACTAATTTGACTGTGAATGTGGCCAAATTGGCCCAAAAGACTGCTGAAAGGGAGGAGGCTAAAAAGAAGAGCCTAATGGAGAAGTATAACCTTTTGATTAAGGAATATAGCAAGATGCAATAGAGGAATGTTGAGTTGCAGACTGAGGTGGAAAGGTTTAGGTATAAACAGATTGGGGAGACATCAAGTGCTCTAGGGACTAGTACATTACCTTCCACAGCAGGGTCAGTGCCTCCTGCTTCTCCAATTATTTCCACCCTAGGGTCTCCTAGTCAAAATCTTTCTCTCACCCTTCCTTTAGAACAAATTGATGAATAAACAGAGTTCTCTGTTGATCCTACAAAGAAGTAGCTCTTGCAAAGAATTGAGGAATTGCAGACATCATTGAAGGTAAGTGAGGAGGGATCTCTTTCAAAGAGAAAGGAGATTGTTACTACTGTCTTGAGGCATTTAAATGAAAAGGTTGATAGTAAATTTCTATCTATACATTCTTTATATTCTTTGTTGTTAGATGCAATAAAGAATATTGATAGGGATCAGGAAGTAGTGATATCATTGATTGAAAATTGGATCCCTAGGGCTAGTGATTTGGATGTCATGTATAAGGCTTCAAGGTTTGATACAAATAATAGGCCCAATCATTAAAGCCTACTCAAGTGTTGGTTAAATCATTGCAAGGTTTTTAGACCCTACCAGATGATTTGAGTAGGAAGATTAGGGAATTGGTGAAGAATTTTAATGATTGGGGTAACACATTGTTACCAGATATAATTGATAAGTACGGGAAAATCAGGTCACTCCAGTAGTGGCAGGATCAAGCAAGTGAAGTCATCAATGATCAAATTAAATTAATTTGTGATGAGTTAGATTATGACTTGTTGGTGAGCTGTATGGATAAAATCATTAGTACCTACTCATTTTTGGAAGCTTTTGAAAGAGATGAAAATTAGGTAGTGGTAAAATACACACCT
>VDFB02016438.1:0-32614 GCA_007258455.2 Sequoia sempervirens | reverse complement strand
GGCATGGGCATATTTTTTTTGGCAATTAAAGAATTTGCCACTTTTTGTGATTGCATATTGAACATCCCTACAATATTAGTAACTCCTCTTTCCCTTAGTAGAATCCCTCCCCTTTGAGTCTCAACATCTACGGTTTGGGTAGGCGATTGCATACTATATTGCATAGATTGTACTTGTATTCCCTTATTCCTTGCTTCAGCCTTCATGAACCACATAGACACCCCAACCTTTTAGTTGGGGTTATTTTTTCACATCCTTTTACCCCTTGTCCACCTATGCACAAAAGATGATTGTAAACCCTTGTGAACCATTGTTGCACAAATGACAACCAACTTTACTCCCCCTTGAGTTTTTTTTCCTGTCTGTCTATGGCTGGTGCAAATTGAAAAATATATTTTTTAGGATTGAATGGGTCCTTTGCATTAATTTTTTAGAAGATTGGAAAGGCATTCAAATTATTTGAATCCATAATACTTACAACACTCCCACACCTAGAAGAACCCCCGATACCTTTATAGCTTCTAGTTCTTTGTTGAATCTCAGCCTGTTCACCTTCACTAGCCTCACTGCTCTTCATATTGTTTTTATCTTTGAAAATACAATTGTAAGTGCAAATGTAAAACACCTTCACTAGCCTCATTACTCTTCATATTGTTTTTATCTTTGAAAATACAATTGCAAGTGCAAATGTAAAACAAAAAACCAAGAAAAACTCTCTAAGTGTTTGAAACTTTGAAAGAGACAAAAAAATTCAAAAGGATTTGTGCAAATGAACAATGGATAGTAAACTTACCTCGAAAGATGTAGTTTTGATTCTTTCTTGTCTTTTTCTCACTGTTCTCTTTCTTTGTCGTCTCATCACAAAATGCAAAATGAGAGATTTTTTTGTTTTTAGGTGTTAGTGTCTTTGTTTTAGGTTTAGGGTTGTTGTGTGGGGTCCTTGTGCACCCTCTCCCAACCATTTTTCTTCTTTCAATTTTTGTGTTTTTTTAAATTTTAAGTTGAAACTTTTGTAGGCTAGCCATTCCCTAATGTTTCCTGCTGTCCCCAGTTATTTCTTCAGCCCACTAGAATTTTCTTTTTTTGGTAAGGGATGGGCCTAGGGATGTTTCTCATCCATCCCTCCATCCCTATAACGTCCTGTGCAGGAACGGGTGGAAAATCCCAGGGAATGTATCCCCATGGAACATAACTAATTCACTTGTATATAGATCATAAGTTTTGGGGTTCAAGTGCTTTAGGTTTATGCCTTCTAGTCACACTTTTTTTTGTATTTAGTTACTTATTAGAACCTAGAATTCTTTTAAGCCTAGCACTTTCCTATTGTAACTGGATGCACTTTAGAGTCCCACTGACTGACTTTGTTCAGTTTTGTACATTAATATCTTTCTTTCTATCATGATTACATTATGACTTAAATGCATTAAATTTCATCAGTGATATAATATATTCATAGGCAAAAGTTCTTGATATATTAAGTCCAAAATTCTTTAATAACTTAGTATGCAAGCAAAGACTTCATCACAAGGGCTAATGTTGATTACACGAGCATTTAGTAGGCGAGGAGTGGAATCTATAAGATTAATTACATCCCTTATTTTATTTTTATTGTTTGAAGAAGAAATACTATTTAGTATTTAGGAGGAAATGCTATCTTTGATTTTTTTCCTCTTTTGATCAGCTGTGTTTGGATTTATTAAAATATGTTATCTTCCTAATTATCAATTAAATCAATTCTTGACTCTTTTCAAGACAGGTAGCAATAGTTGATATGTTACTCAATACTTATTTTTCTGCCATTTTCAGAGAGCACTAAAAATTGCAGACAAGATATACCTGGCAGCCATTGACAAATTTGAAGCTGTGATGGGAATCAGTGAGAGTTATGCACCAGATGGTATGTTTTTGTTACAAAGGCTATTTAGAATTTTAGCTGATGGTGTGAATGATTTATCTTTTGAAGTGAGAGTTAATTTTTGAAAATTCTGAACAATTATATAGTTGTATTCATGTTCTGAACTGTTAATTGCTGTTTTTAGTTGGGGTTTGTTTTTGATCTCATATGTAAGATGATATAAATTTAGAGTTTCCTTGAAGAGGAGCTAGAAGTCGAATTTTCAATGATAAGATCGAAGGCAAGAAAAGATAATTGAAAAGTAAGGTAGAAACAGAGATGGTCTCCTTAAAGAAGATTAGGTGATATGGTATAGGCATATAAAGATAAGAAAGCCCTAATGAAAGTATGCAACTTAACGGAGATTTTGTAGGGAGATCTATAGAGTGATATTGTAATTAATTCATTTACTGGGCACTAGATTGTATCATGTATTGACAATCTCTATTGTTCACAATGCCCAAAAGTTGAGTCTGAAAGGATATGCTAATAAAAAATTCATCCAGCAATAGCCAATTGGCAAGATATTTTTCTTTATCAATTTGTAATTCTTGGAATAAAAGCACAAAGGCTGCTTTTAAGCCAGTTAGAAAAGTGAATTGATAAGCAAAATTTTTTTATATTTTGTATGGTGGAGGTTTTGTATTTTTGTGTATTTTTTATGAGAAAACACAAAAAAAATCTGGAAAATAAAGGAAGAGAAGGGCAGAAAAGAGAAAGAGAGATACCCTAGGTTAGCTAAATGCGTAAAGGAAGACCTGGACAACTCAGGAAGAATGGAAGTATTGTAGATATGAAACCCTCCTGTCTAATGGCGACACAAATTTGTGTATGATTTGCACAATAGAACAACTAAAACCTCAACACAAATTTTGCATGGATCAAATTCAACAACATATGGGTGATATGGAGGTGATACAAAAGATCCACCTTTCAAACCCTACCATCACAAAGTATTAAAGAGAGAAAACACAACATGCAACAAATTTGATTTACTGGGTATGATTAAATTCCATTTGAGAAGTTGAAAAGCAGATTTTGTAAAAGGGAAATTATCACATCTTCATGAGCAACATTGGATTCCATCTTGTTAAAAATTGCATTTCATTGACAATAATACAGAGATATAAACAAAGTTGCATCATCCTAAGAGAAAAAGAGTTTACTAGTTTTTGATAGACATCAAAAACCTAGCAGCTCCTAGAGAGTCTCCAACTTCTAAGAATCTGCTTCCCACTACAGAAAACCTAAGCTTCTCACTGCATCTTACTTCTGCATATTTATTAATTGTATGACAATATTCCACCTTTCCCACCAATCACAAACTTAGATTTTTTTTGCATGTCCTTGGTCCATAAATATGTTTGTAGTTTAAACACTTTAGTAATTTGTATAGTTTAAAAAAAATGTTATTAAATAAATCTTATAATGTGCAAAGTTGAATATAACTTAAAAGTGGACCCTTTCATTGGCTTAAATTACACAAATCAGATTTCCCTAGAAACACTTGATGATCACATCATGACTACAAGTCCATTGACCACCTAATAACACGTGAACATTGATCAGTGAAGTAGAATACCAAGCTAGTGCTTTATCCATTAGACAGTTGTCATGATCCCAATTTTGTAACTTATGGAAAATAGAATAACTCAATAGAATAGATATCAAAATTATAAAATTTCAATTTAAATATTATTATAATAATGCTATATCACTGATACTATTTAGCAAATAAGATAGAGACAAGGTACATAGTAAAACTATAAATATGAGTAATTTAATTATAATTATCAAAGGATAATATTATAATTAAATATCAAATACAATATTATAAATATTAAATATAGAACAATTTAAATATTATAATCATAGTGGACATTGAAATTAATATAGAACACAAAACTATAAGTCTCAAACGATAATAATGGATAAAAGAGATATAATGTTACAAGGAAGACAAATCCCATCGTCCTCTTGACTGTTCGAACATTAGCCAATCACTGTTATTTTGAGGTGCGAAAACTAACGATATTCTTAGCTGCTACTACTGTGTATGTTGAGGACGGAAGAAGACAAAATCTCTGAAATACTTACATGACTTATCGTAATGGCAGATATAAAGGATACGATCCCATTGATACTCTAATCGCCGTATTTGTATAGACATGTCTTCATGCGATGAAGTCAAGGCTATCAAGGTCCACGTTGGAAGCATGACTGAACATATGTCGACCCTGTAGCATCGCTCAAGGCTCAACCCGAAGACATTGAACAATACTAATAAAAGGCATTGCAATGTTAAAGAGTGTCAAACTAGAATTAGTTACCAAAAAGCTTCGATTAAGGGATATGATGAAGGGACGTCTTTGTTCCAAAAGACACAATCTCTCCATGCTCAAGGGTATAAATAATAATGAGAAATTGATGAAGAAGGGGGAATTGAAGAAACACCATACAGACTACCACAACCAGGTAGAGAACAGGAGAAAGGCATTAGAGTACACAGTGAACCAGGTGATGTATTTCACTGGCTTTAATATTTAGCATATTCAAATATTAGAAGAGGAGAATCAGTCACCAATAAGATACTGAATTAACCAATGCAAGAATTGTGCATTTTATGTCTTACATCTCTTCATGACCGATCTATTGACTCTGTACTGTATCTAATCCTTAATGGCCTTTGTCATGTCTAAAAACCGAATATGCAAAACTTTATGAAAAACACGCATAGTCTAATCATCTAGATCATTGCACCCCCAAAATGGCAAATCCTGATTAGTGTATTAATTAAAAGCATTGTTTCTTTAACAATTAGATGATCTTGATACTATTCACATTGCAGTAGTAATGGAGTATGGATAGGATTATATGTAGGCAAATATATATATATATATTGCTTCTCATTAATTTAGAAGAGTATAGCATAATAGAAGTTGCTAATCTGTTTATTGATGCAATGTTTTCTGTTGATATTATTATGATTATAATTAGCTCATGAATTGAATATGGTTCCTTTCGATGTTATCATGATTGTACTTGTTCTAGGCCAAGATCTTTACTTTGACTTAAAATGATTAAAGGTGAATGCAAGTGTATTCAATTGCTAAAAGATTGTCTTCTCAGTGTTTATAAGCTTATTGGGAGGAAGGGTGCGAGGGAAGTGGTGCCTAAAAACCCCACTTAAGTCCGCCCTCGGAACCCAAGGTAGGGATGGGCCCTGGAGGGGTGGAACCTCCACTCATAGTCTGCCCAGTCCCAAGGCATGGGTGGGCCATGGAGGGGTGTGGGTCCCACTCAAGATCTGCCGTGGCCATGGAGGGGTGGTAGGTGTTAGTTTTAGACAAGAAATCTAAATAAGCAGAAATACAACACACTATACAAAGAACACAATGAATTACCCTGGGAAAACCCTCCTTCTCGAGGGAGAAAAACCCAACAAAATATATCTCTTATATATTGAAAGAATAAGAACAGAAATCTGCTTACAATTCAGGCCCTACACAAGGCCGAATTAATAAAATGTGTTGAGACAATTCTCCTTGATACAAAATGAAGAAACTTCTTGAATTCGGATCTGTTGCTAAAATTGGCGAACTGCCACTGAAGTGCGACCTTGAAAAGAGAATGAGTTGATGATAAAATGAAATATCTTCACCTTGCTTATATACAAATCTAGGCTACCTCTTCTCTAGGTCGGCCCCTAGAAAATATAAAATATTATTTGTAAATCAAGGCTGACCTGCCTTTAAGATTATTTATTTTAAATTTAAATTTAATTAGGGAAAATATCTCCCGCCGCTACAAACATTAACACTCCCTCTTAGCTAGGGAGGTATTTTCTAGATATCCTCGTCATGGAGTCTCTCGACATGATGCCCACAATGGCTACACCCATTTGTGAAAAGTCACATCTCAGTGTAAGAGTTCATCACGGAGTCTCTCAATGTGATGTCGTCATGGAGTCTCTCAACATGATGTCCACAATGGCTACAACCATATGTGGAAATAAACTCATCTCAGTCTCAGAGATGTACAAGGGTTCATCACAGAGTCTCTCAACGTGATGTCATCATGGAGTCTCTCAACACGACGTCCACAATGGCTACTCCCATGTGTGGAAAGAAACACATTTTGTCCCAGAGATGTACAAAGGTTCATCACAGAGTCTCTCAATGTGATGTCGTCATGGAGTCTCTCAACATGACGTCCACAATGGCTACTCCCATGTGTGGAAAGAAACACATCTCCGTCTTAGAGATGTACGAGGGCTTTCACCTCATATTTCTCCGTCTCAGAGAAATATGCATTATAGCAAAGCTCACTAATGCTGAGTCTCCCTCTCGAAAAGGGCAACATTCTCCACTACCCCAAGCTTGTCTTGGAAATGTGCAAACTTCACTCTGGAAAGAGGCTTGGTGAGAATATCAGCCGTTTGATCATTAGTGCAAATGTACTTGAGTTGAATTTCTTTCCTCAACACCATGTCTTTGATGTAGTGGTACTTGATCTCCACATGCTTTGTCCTATCATGAAATATAGGATTCACCGAGAGCTTCACACAACTTTGATTATCATAGTGAATCACAATCGGTTCCAATGCTTGACCGAACAATCCTGCAAGGAGCTTTCAAAGCCATACGGCTTCACAAGCTGCTACACATGCTGCAATATATTCAGCCTCAACAATGCTTAAAGCCACAAATGTCTGTTTCTTGCTACACCAAGAAATCATAGCAGACCCCAAGCTGAAACAACATCCAAAGGTGCTCTTCCTATTAGTTACACTCCCGGTCCAGTTAGAATCAGAATAGCCTTGTAACTTCAATTCTTCACAAGAAGCATATCTCAAGCCATATCCCACAGTGCCATGCAAGTATCTCAAAATATGCTTTGCTGCAACTAGATGTAATTGTCTAGGCTCACACATGAATTGACTGAGAGCACTTACTGCATAACAAATGTCTGGTCTAGTGTTGACTAGATACATCAAGGATCCAATCAATTGTCTATACATGGTGGGATCTACCAAATCTGAATCGGCTGCTGAATCACTCAACTTCTTCAAATTTGACTCCATAGGTGTAGACATGGACTTGCAGTCCATCATCCCAAATCTCCTCAAGATGTCTATAGTGTATTTTCCTTGACTTAGAATAATCTCATTAGGTCTTTGCCACACTTCCAGTCCTAGGAAGTAATGCATAAGACCAAGATCCTTCATCTCAAACTTGGAGGCTAACTCTTTCTTGCATTTGACAATGAGATTCTCTGCTCGAGTGAGAAATAAATCATCAACATAAAGAACCAATATCAAAGCCTCACCATCAACTATCTTGAAGTAAAGATTGGAATCTGCATCATTCTTGGAGAATCCCAAGCTCATCAAATATCTATCAATCCTTTCATACCATGCACGAGGTGCTTGCTTAAGGCCGTACAATGCCTTCTTCAATCTGCATACATGAGACTCCTTGCCATGAATCACAAAACCATCTGACTGCTTGATGTACACTTCTTCAATCACACCATTAAGAAATGCAGTCTTTACGTCCATTTGATGTAACTTCCAACCTTTAGCAAGGGCAATAGCAATAATTGTTTTGATAGAACTATATCGAGCAACAGGAGCAAATGTCTCCTCATAATCTATTCCCTCCTTCTGAGAGAAGCCTCTTGCCACAAATCTTGCCTTGTGTTTCTCAATGCTGCCATCAGCTGCATGCTTGATTTTGTAGAGCCATTTGGAAGACACTACTGATTTCCCTTCAAGTCTCGGAACAACATCCCATACATTATTCTTAATGATGGACTGATACTCTTCTGTCATTGCATCTCTCCATACCTGCTGGTTGGATGCCTCCTCAAAACTGGAAGGCTCAAAATCAATGATGTGACCCATCAATGCCACATAACCTGGAAACTTTTGCGGTCTCTTGCTTTCCCTAAAGGTGCCTCGAGGAGCTGCATACTTTTCTGCCTTTTGCATAGTTTGTCGAGCCCATAGAGGCCTCTTCCGACCTACGGCAATGTCTCTAGGCCCATCAGTTGGTTCTATAGGATCAACTGGATCAATAGTGTTGGCTGGTTCGTTGGACTCCCTCTGAATGTCAGGAGTATGAATAGGAGATATGTCCATATCCTGAGGAGTATCTTGCTCTTCACTGTCTATCTCCATGTAAGATCCTTTAGATCTTTTGAAGGCTACTTCCTCTTCGAAGGAGACATCCCTGTTGATCTCAATCTGTTTCTGCCCTAGAATATAAACTCTGTAGGCTTTTGAAGACTCACAGTATCCCACAAATATACCTTTCTTGCCTGAAGGTTCTAGCTTTGATCTTTTATCCTTAGGCACATGAATGTTGTTGTACCCAAACCAAATTTTTTGCTTCACTAAGGCGTTCTGCTAAATATAGTCTTAACCTTGTTAAAGTGATGTCAGAAGGTCATTTTTGGGCTTTTCAAATATGGAGCTTGTGTCAGTTTCATGTCAATCTGTTACTGAAGAGTTTTGAGAAAAGTGAAAATCTGAAGGAAAATCGTTAAATTTTTTTAACTCTGGAGAGGGGAGCACATTTTCAAAAAGGTGCCCTATCTTTTAGGGGCTCAGATTCTGTTTTTAGGGTTTGTCACCTCCAGCAGACATTTGTTTGGCACCACGTCAGCTTTGCAATGAGCTATCAAGCCTGTCAAACGAACCTATTTTGCTCGAGTTACGAGAGATATAGCAGAAGATGAGAGAAACGATTAAAATGGCTAACACTGGAGGGAAAAGAGCAGCTTTTGAAAAAGGCGCCCATCTTTTTGAGGGGTCAAATGAAGATTTTTGACTAAATGCCACCTGAGATATTTGTCTCACATTTGCTCAGGCTTTGCAATGCATCCGTCAGTGGGTGAATCTGAGTTGCTGGATTGCTTGAGCCAGAGGTCAAACACGGGGTTAAATCTTGGTCAAAATATTAAGGAAAAAGCAAAAGAGCACATTTTCAAAAAGGCGCTTGAGCTTTTAAGGTCTTTAATACCTTCTTTTTGCTGATCTTAGATATTCAACTTGTCTGTGTTGGATTCATCTCTCTGTTGCCTGTCTCCGTCATATCAGAAGATGACCTGTTAGCCTGCAGTCGGAGGTTTGGTGATATTTTGGTCAGTTCTAAAAATGGCTATCTCTGGAGGGAAAAGAGCACCTTTTCAAGAAGGCGCCCTTGATTTTCACTCCTCAGATGATGTTTTCTGAAGAAATGTGCCTTTGCAGTTATCGTGTAGAATGAAGTCAGCTCCGCAGTGAGCCACTTATCCAGTCCTTAAACTTTGTCAGTTAGAAGTTATGGAGGAATCATTTTTCCTTCGTACAAGATGAAGATGGAGAAAATTTGACTAAGTCTGAGAAAAAGCGTAGCTTTTGAAAAGAGCGTTTGGATTTTTGAGCCTTCAGATCTTAGTTTTATGGTCTGCAGTCTCAAGGAGTGTTTTGATTAGTTTTTGTCCTGCTCTGCAATGCACCTGTCCACCAGTCAATCGGTGAGGTTAGTCAACCAGTGTCAGGGATTGAACAGAGGCCCCGGAAGAGGTTCAAGATTCAGTTTTCATGAAAATGGCTGAGTCTGGAGAAAAACGCCAAAAGTCAAAGTTGATTTTTCAAACTTAAAAATCACATGTGCGCCTAAAAGAGGAATTTTGAATATTATTTAAATATTTGAATTTTGACTTTTAGTTGAAGAGAACGATTTTTGGGTTGTCATCTCCAGTTAACATCTTTGCATGTTGAGTGCTTTTTCAGTTTTGCATGTTGAGTTAACTGATTTGCATGTTGAGTTAACTGACTTTGCATGTTGAGTTACTGTTTTGCATGCCCACTTAACAGAAGTGCATGTCAAAAGTCAACTTAAGCTTTAATGCATGGCGCATATTTGATTTTTGTGAAGTTTTTGAAGATGGCGCTTCAATATGGATTTTTAACTTTAGTCTCTAAAGGTGACGCCTTAGTTAGGATTTCTAACTAAAGTTTCTAAAGCATGCATTTTGAGTTTCAAGGATGGCGACTTCAATATGGATTTTTCAACTGAAGTCTTAAAGATGGCGACTTTTAGTCTTGAAGATGGCGCCCTATTTAGGGCATTTTTGTCTTTAGTTAACTGTTTTAAGAGCCAATCATTGGCTAGGCGTGGATTTTTGAGGTCCAATCACAATTCAAGCGCCATGTTTAGGTTTGCATGCATTTATCACAACTTTTGGTGATGAAAGTCTATTTATTCAGACTTAGGCGTCCATTATTCTTCATCCCAAGCTAAGAAAAATACGTTTTTCTTGAGCAAACAGTAATTTGAAGGTGCTACAAGTGTCAGATTTCAACGTTTTTCGTAACAACGGATTTAGTTTGTTCAGAAGAAGAATATTCCAGACTTTGTTTTCAATTTGCATGCAGGTTTCATCAAATTCAGGTCAGAGATAGGCGAATTCTATAGAAGCAGAACAAATAAAACCTTCTTTCTTCTGTCTTATTTCTTCTATTTCTCATCTTAAGTACTTTCTACGCATGTCAAAGAAATTCAGCATATTTTCAGAGTTTGATCATCTGGGTTCGTGTACTTCAGCATTTGCAGCAAAACCCATGTCTTAGATTTTTTCAAGAAAATTGCCCCATAGCCTTTATTCTGAAGCTCTGTGCTTTTTTCTGAGAATCTCTTTGCATGTGGGTCTGAAACACATCTTTTCGAAAATTGAGCTATTTGGGTTGTCTTAGAATTTGATTCTGCACAAAACCCACGTTTTAGAAAAATTCTGAATTTTTTTCCCGCCATAGGCTATTTTTAGCCTTGTCCAGAGATTTTCAGCCTTTTCTGAAAGTTGTCCAAATATATTCAACTTCACAGTCAAAAGTCTTCATTTTCAAAATGCAGCTCAATCTCATTAATTATAGAACCAAATCGGTTCTTATACATGATTTTGTTAAAACTTCAGACACGGACTTAGGTCATGTCTATCCAGTGGTTAACCTGAGCAGTTTGGAGGGTGTTAGCAGCAATTCATTGAGGAATCATGAACGTTTTGGGTTGTTGGCAGCAACATCTATTCCCGTCACCACTTTTGATCTTGAGTTTGTTCTTGCTTGCATTAAGCATTATGACTCGTCTTCACGACAAATCAGATCAGCTGATGGGAGAGTCATTTGTAGTCTTAAGCCAAAGGATGTAGAGAAGTGCTTTGCTATTCCTTCTCGTTCAGATAATTTCACTGTGGTTATTGAGGCCTATGAGAAGATATGGGATGGAGATCAAGAACGTTCACAGAGAAAGGTGGCTCAAAGATGGTTGAAGGTTCAGAAGACTAACATGCCTAAAAAGGTTGGTCGTGGTGAATTCAAGGACGAGGTTGCTGTTTTGATAACTCTACTTAATCGAGTTACAGGTCAAGAAGATGCTAGCACTTTCTGACCATGGATGTTTTACATCATTTCCAGGATCCTTGATGGCACAAAACATTTTGATTGGGCTATGTTGATCAGCGATTGCCTACATCAGCAAATTACTGATTTTCTCAGGTTTCATGAGGTTCATATGGTGTCTTACTTGGTCTACTTAGTTGCATCTCAAGGCAGCTATAGACACCTAAAAACTAACGGGACTCTTGGTGTTCAGCGTGTTCACGAGTACTATTCTTAGTTGGAATTTTCTAAGGCTGAACAAGATTTCTGAGCAGTGAATGATCACTTTTCCATGAGGACAGTCAGAGATCTTGACAACGAAATGCACATCCGTATTTCTACAAAAGCGAAATCAGCAATGGAGACTTGGGCGGATTGGTTTATCCAATTCCCTACTTTCACATACATCCGGGTTTATGGATATGTTGGAGAGCCTCTAATGTTACCTAGGTACCCTTCAGAGAAGATCATCTTTATGGAATTTCTCAGACAGGTTCAACACGTTCACTCCTTTCTTCGCAGTCGTCATAAGTCTGCAGCTTCTTTTCCATTCGGATTGGGCATTTTCACATGCAAAACTGCGGTAGATGCTAGGTATATGTTAACTGAGATGGAGAGATTCAAACTCAAATCTCATACTGAGAGGCGTTCCTATGATCCTTTGGGTCATTATGCAACCAGGTTGGAGCGAGGGATTGCACATAAGCCAACACTTGAAGATTTCTGGGCTAATTGTGAAGATGAATTCGAGGTTCGTCGTCGTCACTATTGTAGACTCACTATTACTCAGCTCTCTGATTACCTATTAGAGGTTGTTGATGGTCTATCAGATGATGATGGAGAGGTTCTTCTCAATTCATATGTCAAGGATCAAATTGCTGGACAGCCACTTCGCTCACCAAATTGGTATGCTAAGGAGAATACTTCTATTGAGGATGTGTCTAGATCAGTTATCAACCAGCAAGCAGTTCTTGGAGAGCAAACAAAGGCGAAAGTCAATTCTTGTTACAGAGCCGCCAGTGGATTTTTCTTCATTGCCTTCTACTTCGAGGTCAAGGCCTCGGGTCAAGGCTATTGTGACGCCACCTGAAGGAGTTAGACTCAGTGGAAACACGAGAGGGAGGACTACTGGTAAAAGGAAGCAGAAGCAAGTAGAGAATGCACCTGAGATCCCAGTAGAGACAGTCATTTAGGCTGAGCTTCATGTTTCACCTCCTAGTTCACCACATGTGCAGCTTATTGATATAGATTCAGAGCTTGAGATACCCGTTCAAGTAGGATCAGAGATAACCAAACCACCACAAGTTGATACATCAAGGACAGTCTCTCCTCGAATTGATAATATTGTTCAGTCTTGTTGGCTCGAGAGGACTTGGGGGAGATAGAGGCGAGAACCTTCATACAACCTTGATTTATCTGAGTTTGGTGAGCCTTATCAGAAGAGGTCGAACAAGAAAATCAAGAAGCAGGTGCATATCGAGAAGACTCCAGAGTCAAAGATTGTTATAGAGGTTGCTACTCCTCCAGAGGGTAAGAGCCTAGATGGAGTTGAAGTCGGTGACTTTACTTTCACCAAGGAAAATCTTCGCAGGACCACTTGAGAAATAGACGTGAGCCTTCTTAAGATTGTCACCAATAATCTTGAAGAATGCATCACGGAGGATGGAGAAGATAAGGCACTGCTTAAGGCTGAGAATAGTCAACTTCGACAATATATCTCTGATCTTGTCCACGGAAATTCGAGTAGAGCGCCTGTTCTTCCACAAAATACACCTGCAGAACAACAAAAGTTGGATCAGTTAGTCAGTCATGGCAGACTTCTGGACAACTGGATTGAAAGCTTCATTGTTACAGGTCGACATCTTCTTATGGATTTGTATCAGTTGAGGAGTGACGCACATAAACTTCGTCAAGGCATCCAGCTGCTCGAGATTTCAGTTGTAGAGAGTTTAGCCAAGTATCGAGTTCTTGTATCTCAGTTGTCTGTTGCATATGATGCTTTGGAGATTGATGAAGATAGAGAGAAGGTTTTCACTTGGAAGGAGCAACACCTTTTCAAAATGGAGATATGTGAAAAGATCTCTACCAAGTTGTTTTCACTAAAAGATAATGCTGTTGGAGCTCTTGCACTTGTCAGTGGTTTTGTTGTTCAGATCCCATGTCATTATCTTCTTGAGGATGGCACGTCTATTGAATTGAACATAGTGCAAGCTGAGTTTGGAAAACTGATTCGTGATAGCCTTGAGGGAGATCCTGTGGCGGCTAAGTTGGAGAACATTATAGTGATTTCAGCTAGTTTCAAGAAAGCGGCTGAAGATGTCAGAGAATGCATGCATACAATCAAGGAGAGTGGCAAAGAATTGAAGAAACAGATTATTGTTTTGGACAGCGTCAAAGTGCCAGAAGACTGAGTGATTGATGAATTCCTGGACGAGGTGTTGAACCAAGATGACTTGGAGTGATCTGCCAGTTGGGACCTGCAGTTAGTTTCGAGGATAGAGTCAGGAGCAACAGTTAACTCAACTTTCAGTCTTGAGTTCACTTGCTGATTTCATACATGCTTATCTTTTCCTTGGGATTATCTTCATAGGAGTTAGGATTAGGGTTTTTCAGTTAACTGAGGGTAGTGTTCCAGTTAACTTTGCTTTCAATAAGGACGTGCATGCTTGCACATTGTCCATTTAGATTAGATGTACCGGTTAACTGATGGTAATTTTCCAGTTAACTGTATAGTCTGCTTTGTTTGCGTTTAGCAATAAAATCTTGCATGCATTGACTGTAGTTGACTCAAGGTGATTTTAGGGTTCCCTACACCTTTTGATGTCTATAAATAAGAGCTTTTGCTCATTTGTACATAACTTTTGCACGAGAGAGAAATATATGCTGTGCCTACCTTGCCTTCAATATTGTTCGTTCTGTATCTGTTCATGTGTATTTACTATTATGATGAATTGTTATGCCACTTGGGTTTCGTACAATTATGATGGTGAATTCTTTCCTTTGCTAGATCAATTCTGTTTTGTGTTTAATAAGCTTGTTCAGATTGAGCTGATAGATGTGCCACCTTGCCTTCAAGTTGAGAATCTGTTCTTGTTTATCGTATGGTGTTTTGTGAATAATAAACTTGTTTAGATTGAGCTGATAGATGTGCCACCTTGCCTTCAAGTTGAGAATCTATACTTGTTTATCGTCAAATAATCATTCCTGCTCCATTTCCTCATGCTTTGTTTTCTTGAGAAAACTGGATAGTTTTAAAGTAGTTAGCTTAGTTGTAGTTAGTGATCTGCAAAACCAGAAAATACTTAGCTGCAAGTATATAGTTTTCTTGAAAGCCTTGTACCTCTTACAACTGAGACAAAAAAGACAGGAGATAGTTTAGTTTATTTCCCTTTTTAGGTACTTTTGTCTGGCACAACGAGGGAGCTTCCCCTCCTAATTTAAAGAGCACTCATTGCATAGTGTGCATAGCTGTCCGTACCAACTTATACTCCAGAGGTGTTAGTTGTTACGCCAACAAATGTAAACAGGACAACCAAAAATTCTTAAATGACTAACCTCAGGTTTCACACTTGTGAAGGCTTCCTCAAGAGTCATGTTTCCCAATATTCGATGAGGGCTTCTGTTCTGAACATACACGGCGGTTTTGGAAGCTTCTGCCCATAGGAAAGTCTATAAATCCTGATTATGAATCATAGCCTTGGCTGCCTCTACTATGGATTTTTTCTTTCTTTCGGCAACTCCATTTTGCTGAGGGTTGTATGGAACACAAAACTCCCTCTTGATCCCTGCCTCAATGCATAAATTACGAAAACCTCCAGAAGTGTATTCACCTCCATTGTCTGATTTCAAAACTTTAATCCTTGTCCTGGACATATTTTCAACTTGGTCCTTGAATTCTTTGAATCTAACAAGTACTTCTTCAAACTCCTTAGATTTCAAGAAGTAAATCCAAGTCTTTCGAGAATAATCATCAATGAAAATCACATGGTACCAAAATCCACTCAAAGATGCCACAGACATTGGTCCACATAAATAAGAATGAACAAGATCTAAAATTCCCTTTGATCTACTGTCACTACTATGAAAGGGACTCGATATTCTTACCAAGTGCACATCCTCTGCAAATGCCATCATGCTCCAAACCAAGCTTAGGAAGACCAGTAACCATCTTCTCCATGGATGGAAGGGCTCTAAAGTGTAAGTGAGCAAGTCTCCTGTGCCAAAGCTCACTCAAATTGATAGTCATGCAATAATTTCTGAATTGGACGAATTGATAATATGTATAGGTTCTCCTGACGAACTCCAATTACATGAGCTGAATTTATACTAGAGTTCTTAGGCCAAGCAAGAACTTTCCCTTAAGAAAAGGCAACCTTGTACCCTTTGTCCTCCAAAGCTAACATGGAGGCAAGATTTCTTTTGATTCCTGGTACAAACAAAGCATCACTCAAATGAAGAGGGATACCTGAATCTACCTAGAAAGAAGTGGCCCCAGCTCCCTTTACGGAATAACAAGCATCATCTCCAATTATCACTTGCAAGTTAGTCTCTTTCTCTACTAAGTCTGTAAGATGCTCTTTGTATCCTGTAATGTGGCGTGAAGCACCACTATCTATCAACCAAGTGTCATTGTCAGTTGGAACATTGCTTGAAAGTGCGGAGATGAATAGAAATCCCTCTGAGTCGTCTCTAGATTCCTTTTGAGGTGACACATCATCAATATTTGTGGTACAAGCATGCTGCTTCGGCTTTGATATGCAATCTCGAGATAGTGACCATACTTGTCACACCTGTAACATTGAATGTGAGAGAGGTCCTTCTTCTTCTTTGGTTCTGGAACATAGTCTGATTTTTTGTCTCTATTCCTCTTGAAATTGCCTCTTTTCCCTTCTCTTCCTTTTCTTTTGGAAGCTTGAGCAGCAAGGACATGATTTTCTTCATTATGAGAATTTCGCCCATTTCCTCTTGTTGCCAACTTGGACTCTTCTTGAATACTATCAGCTCGAAGACGATCAAACTTGGGCAACTTAGATCTCCCATTGATGCTTTGAATAAAAGGCTCCCAAGATTGAGGAAGACCATTCAACGCCAACATAACCAGATCTCTGTCTTCGACTATGTCTCCAATAGTGCATAGCTGATCTCTCAATTCAGAAATCTGCATGAAGAAGGAGATGACTGAATCTCCTTTAGCCATTTTTATATGACGGAGCTGTTGTCTCAAAGCAAGGGCTCTGCTGGTATTGTTGATCTCATACAATCCTTGTAGAGCCTCGAACATATCTTTGGCTGTCTTCATCTTGGAGAAAATCGGAACTAGATGATCCTTCACAGAATCTATCATGATCTTTCTAGCCTTCGTGCCATTTTTCTTCCATTGAATTTTCTCAGCATCATCGGATGGCTTGGGCACATCATTTTCCACGAAATCTAGAAGATCATTTTCTTCTAAGGCAATAAGAACTTTGAATTTCCAAGAGGTGAAATTTGATGCTCCATCAAGCCTATCTTCAACCTTGACTCCGTTCACCATCTTCGATTCTTTGATAGACTGCCCTAGATAAAGAGATGTCTTGACTGCTTAAACAAATCTGATTGGATCTTTGCTTAAACCTGCTTTGATACCATGTTAGTTTTAGACCAAAAATGTAAATAAGTAGAAATACAACACACTAAACAAAGAACACAGTGAATTACCCTGGGAAAACCCTCCTTCTCGAGGGAGAAAAACCCAGCAAAATATATCTCTTATATATTGAAAGAATAAGAGCAGAAATCTGCTTACAATTCAGGTCCTACACAAGGCCAAATTAATACAATGTGTTGAGACAATTCTCCTTGATACAAAATGAAGAAACTTCTTCTTGAAATCGGATCTGTTGCTAAAATTGGTGAACTGCTGCTGAAGTGTGACCTTGAAGAGACAATGAGTTGATGATAAAATGGAATATCTTCACCTTGCTTATATACAAATCTAGGTGACCTCTTCTCTAGGTCGGCCCCTAGAAAATATAAAATATTATTTGTAAATCAAGGCTGACCTGCCTTTAAGATTATTTATTTTAAATTTAAATTTAATTAGGAGGAAATATCTCCTGCCGCTACAAACATTAACAGTAGGCTCTGGCCACTTATTTGCTCTCCCGACGGTCCCCAATAAGTTAAATGTCTTCTGAGGTGATGGCACGGGTAGAGAAAGCAGGTACAAGTGTTTCCACTAAGCACGCCACTCCAAGGGTGGAATAGTCTGGGTCAGACATTCCTACCACTTGGGCCCAAGAGGTGGGTAGTCTTGGTCAGACACTTGTGCTCTTGGGCTTAGATGGATAGCTTCAGGCGGATCTACCCATGCCACTCCTCAAATGTCTTCATTATTGCTTTATGATTATGCTTATATTTTGGATATCTAGATATTAATGCTAACAAATATATGTGTATGTGGAAATGCTGTGAATATGGAATGCAAATTTCAAACCAAGATTACTTCATTAAAAGAACATTCATTTGGAAAGAAGAAACCCTTAAACCTAATCAACAAGCGAATTCTAGGGCAAACAAGCAAATTCTAGGGCAAGGCCAGGTAAGGGACATTACAGTGGTATCAGAGCAAAAATCTTGCCATCTGTTGTAACATTTTCACACATCACCCCATTCAAAATGGGGACCCCCCCTTTAATTTTTGTTCCATTCGGTCTTTTGGCTTGGGTCTTGCATCTGTCTCTCTGTTGGTTCTATCTTTCTGGTGATGTACCTATCTTTTGACTTGGGTTGAAATTTTGGCTAAGCCTGTGAAATTAGGGTTTTTATTCTTCAGGCCAGTTTGAGGTTAAGTTGAGTGAGCGAATTGAAATCTAAGCTTGGCATTGCAGTTAGAAGGCTTTAGGCAGGTTCCCACTGAATTTTCACTGAATTCTAACAACTTACTATTTTTAGTAAGTACCAAATTTGGGGCCTATTTCTTAAGGATTTTCAAATTCTGATTGCTACACTGTGCTTAGAACCCTTAAAACTCCTCACTTGCAAAATTTGAGTGAAAACAGACAACTTGCTATTTTTAGCAGTTTGGGCTTTGGGAGCCATTATTAGGGTTTGCATGTGTGATTTTTCAATGCATGTCGGCATATCTTTATGGGTTTTTCGAGAGCTTCGCGATGATGTAACATGCAAGT
Source organism: Sequoia sempervirens (assembly GCA_007258455.2). Classification (NCBI taxonomy): domain Eukaryota; kingdom Viridiplantae; phylum Streptophyta; class Pinopsida; order Cupressales; family Cupressaceae; genus Sequoia; species Sequoia sempervirens. The sequence continues at coordinate 14,127 of VDFB02016438.1, read as the reverse complement.
CAAGTTGATCACTTTTTTAGGGACTTACTATTTTTAGTAGGTGCTCGCATGCAGACCAGTGTTCTGGGTTTTTTGAGATCTCTCGGGCAGTATGACATGCAAACACATCCGACAATCAGTTGATCACTTTTTCAGGCAATTAATATTTTTAGCAGGTTCACTCTAGCAGCTCCCCAACACTTCAATTTCACAAACAGGGCAACATGCAACAAAAACAGAGTCAAACGAAGGTCAATAAAGGCACATGCAGGTCAAATTAGGGTTTCGGAGTTCGGGACTCAAAATGAGGGATAAAACTTGAGAAAATTGAAAAACTGATGTATCCCATCGCGATTAGCATCCTTCAAGCAATCCACTGGTGAAATTTGAGCGCAATCCGAGTACTTACTATTTATAGTAAGTCACCTCCAGAACAGGGCTAAAAATAGCAGGCCAACACAGGAAGCCAGTGTGAATAGGTCAAACAGGTCATAAGGATCCCCTAGAACAAATTTCAAGTTAATACAAGTTGCAGAAGTTCAAGAATCAAGAAGTTACTAAAAATAGCAGGTCAGCACAGATGGCAGGTGTGAACACGACAGTCACGTCACGAGGGTCAGTGCGAGTGAAAATCAGGTCTTTAGAAGTGGAAAATCCTTGAAAATTTCGAGCTATGGAATCAGAATTCTTGAGATGGCTGAAGTAGGAAGAGGAGATGCTGCAAGGACAAACAAAGCTGCAGGAAGAGCTGCAAATGCGGAATCCAGCAAAGAGAACGCCTCCAGGCAGGCAATTATTAAGCAACTCCGCAAGTCTTTTCTTCCTGAATCGAAATTTGTTTCAAAGTTGGGAGGGCTGATTGACACCAACCTTGGTTCATTCAACCTTGGAGCGCTCAAAGGAAGAATGTACAGACAAGGTGGCCATCATCCACCAGTTACAACGCACAATATCATGAAAAATGAACTATATGCAGCTGCTGGTTTTCCACCAGCAATCCAGTGTCCAGAACTGATTTCGGAGTGTGCTAATTGCTATAGGCCAAATCGCAAAACAATAGTTTCTCCTGATGGTAAGTTGTTCGCCAACCTCACGCCAGAGGCTATCAGAGAAGCATTTGGGATTCCCACTTTCGAGAGGATGTTGTACAAGACAAAAGAAAGAGCTGATAAGATGTACGCCTCATCTTTTGAAAGATTGAGAGGATTAATTCAGTCTGGATGTGGAAGCCAAGGCCTCTGTTGATGTGTTTTTCGTGACCTCACCAACGCAGAATAAAGTCGCCAACGGCTACCCTATTCTCTCTTGATCAAAGTATCCAACACGCTAAGATTGCGAGAGAGTTCGTGCGTTCAACTCCAAGGTTCCTTCAGTGCGAATAGTCTCAGTTGGCTCGATGTGATTTGCTGGTATTTCAAGGGGACTTACGAAATTGTTCGGCAGCGGAGAAAGGAATTCAAATGCTCGAAAGATTTGTCTATGAAGTTCTTGCTTCAGAAGGTACTGAATGTAAATAGTGCTAGGTTGAGAAGGCTCTAATTTACTCTAAGGCGTGGGACATGGTGATCAATTCTCACAAGCTTCAACCAGGCTTTGCTTTGCCTCGCTTCGGACAACCTCCATAGAACCGGTGCAATCTTCAAAGGAGTAGCTCAAGGTGTTCAGATCACAACTTAGCATGAAAATACCATCACAACGACGCATATAAACATACAAATCATGATCGAAGTTAAGTACACGATATTCCAGTTGACCACACAAGGCGCATTCACCATCAACGAACACACTAGTGGTATGGATAGACGAAGTATTCTCAAATTGAAGACCACATTCCGCAATTCCTATTTACTACATGCATGAAATGAGCTTTATTCTACTTTAAGCTACTATTCGAATTAGAAGGACGAAGAAACCTTGCTAGCTACTCACAACAAAAGACGAAATTCATCATCGATGAAAACTCTTTTTATTGAGAGAGTGTTCACAACAATTTCTTACAAAGTTTTCAAGGGAAAACTTTCCCTCTTCAAATTATCCTATCAATCTATACTAAACTACCTCTAAGCTATCACCTAGCTGTCTCTCTATTCTAATCTCTACTACCTAATCTCATGAAAGTACAAATGAGGGGAGGATGCCCCTTTATATAGCTGGCCAAGTCCAATGGACGGCTCAAATTACAATCGGCTGGATGGCCCAGATCGTGCCACCCCAGCCCTAAACAAGATTCACCCTAAAAACCACCACAAAGAGGAGTGGGGTAATAAATGAACAATTAATGTCCACCATCCTCTAGAAGATTCCTGTTCATAGACGTGTTCGCACTATTCCTGTTCTTCTTCTTGACTTCAAACTTGATCAAACAGCTTCAACTTCTGGCATGGCAGGCACGTTCTCGATCTAACTTCAAGGCGGCAACTTCATTCTGCTGCTTGATGATGATTTTCCTCTTTAATGTTGTTCTTCAACCTTGAATTACTTGAGGATCATTTCTAACCTTTGGGCCTTCATCTTTTCCTATCCTGGACTTGATCATTTCTTCCTCGCCACTTGAGTAGGGCACATACTAGGTCTCAACACTTAGCCATTTCTTGCAATTTTTCTTCCTTTGAGGTTCTATCATCTTGAACTATTTGCTTCATCACTTCAAGTCATCACCGCCTGGTCTCGACGTTCAGCTTGCAAAACAAACAAAGACTCAAAACACTTTACAATATAAATCCACTCTACTTATCAGATCTCCATGTTCGAGTGATCTATTCATTTGATAGGGCCCATCATTTCTCTAGCCAACTTTGCTTTCTTCACGATTTTTCAACATCTGTAGGTTGGGGCATATGACTCCTGTGCATCATATTTCAATGCCTTAGACAAATTTCATCTTCCTCAAGGGCGTATTTAAGAGATGCATTTTAAAATCATCTTTCGAAAGTGTAAACTTCAACTGCATCCTCTTCAAGAAATTCACTTTTCTGGCTCAGGCGTTGACAACTTGATCCTATCCATCTCTGACTTGAGAAAATTATCTTCACGAAGAATTTGAGCAAATTCACCTAGGCGGTCAACTTCAAATCATCAGCCAAGGCCTTTTATTTTAACAACACATTTTATTCCTTGCCTTAGAAAATTTCTCAAATTTTCCCTAGGAAATTCACCAACCTGGTGCCCATCAAAAATCTTCACCTCAGAATCCCTGGCAAGCTGTGGAAGACTTTGAAATCCATTCCTAATCACAAACGTCCAATACCCAAAAGAAAATTCCCTTCAGAAAACGTTGAATCCATGGGTCTACAAACAAAGGGGTACTTTTAATTTTTTTGAATTTTAACCCTTAGAAAAATATTTCTCCATCCAATTTATTCTCGTTCTTCATCTTTGGGCGTATTTTCTTGCTTGGCCTTGAAAATCTTCTTCAATCTCATGAAGCTGGCACATTCTGACTCTTTCCACTGGCAATTTCACTCATGCTTCTGAAAATTTCACATCTCCATCAGACTTAGGCGTATTTTCCTAGAGATGAAATTTTGTGCCTTAGAAATTTTAAAATTAGAATCACTAGCATAGGCACATTTTGAATTTTGCCTTAGAAAATTTTCATTCATCTTCAATCATTTTGCCTGTGGTGAGGAATTTTTTTTATTAACACATTCTCAATGCCCAACATATTTCCTCATTAAATTTCACCCCTAGCATGAACTTTGGGCGCATATGGCACATCATGGAGGACATTCTTGATTTCAACGCCTAGCATACTTTTATCACATTCCACTTTACCTTGTCTTCATCTTGCATGGCGCATTGAAAGGAGGGAGAAGAAAGTCAACCACCTTGTCCTTTTCCTAGCCCACTTGGGCGCATTTCACACATAGAGAAGGAACAACCTTTATTCCACCTTGGGCGCATTTAGACTATGGTGAAGGATGGGCGCATTTTACATAGGGAGAAGGATGAACTTCCAACGCCTTGACTCCTTTCACTTCCTTCTAGCTTGAGCGCATTTTGCATGTGCAAGAGGATTTAAGATTTTTTCTTTTCCTAGTTGAAGTGAGGGTGCATTTAGACTATGCAGGAGGATGGGCGCATTTGGAGGGTCAAGGTGGATATTTATGCCTTAGAAACTTTTTAAACATCTCCACTTTGAAGAGGGCGCATTTGGCCTGTGGAGGTGGATATTCCTCAGACTTAGAAATTTTTTTAACTTCTCTAGTTCTTCCTTGGGCGCATATCACACAGGCAGGAGGATGAACTTTAACACTTGGAATTCTCCCAGCCACCACCTTGCATGGGCGCATTTAGAGGGGTGAGGCGGATATAGGTCCAGAATTAGCCATTTTTTCTATCACCTTGCTTTGAAGAGGGCGCATTTTGAATGGGGAGGAGGATGAAACTTTTACTTAGAGAATTTTAACACCTTCGTCCTTCCTTGGGCGCATATTGAGGTACCTGCAGGATATATTCACTACTTAGAAAATTTTTCAGTCATCTTGCTTGTGAGGAGGGCGCAATTGGTATGTGGAGCAGGACGAGACTCGTGCCTTAGGATTTTTCTTGACTTCTAGCTGAGAATGGGCGCATTTTCAAGGTCCTGCAGGATATTCCAACACTTAGAAAAATTCTCAACATCTCCAACTGAAGTGGGCGCATTTAGCCTAGGCAGGAGGATGAAACTCAGACTTAGTGAATTTTCATGGCTCCTCAAGCATCTAAGGCGGATTTTGATGCTAGAGCCTTCAGTTTATCAGACTTGGATGAATTTCAAAGCTCTTATCTGATTCAAAGTGATTTGTTCACGTGGCCCCTGGCTTGCCCTAGCTTTCTATTTTTAGAAAGTTTCTCAAATTTTGCGTTTTGAACTGATTTCTAGCTCCAAAAAGCTTGATTTTTACTTTGCCTCGACCCTCGTGACGTGATTGAGCTTTCAGGGCCTAATGCTTGCCTACGCCTGCTATTTTTAGCAACTTACTAAAAATAGCAACTGCTTAGAATGAGTTCAAATTTTGCGTGCTGTTTGCCTGAAGAGTGTTGGTCGTGGCTGGATGCTGCTTCTGCATGACTGTCGTGCTCTACCCTTGATTTTAGGAAACCCTAATTTCTTTGCACCAGCCTGCTAAAAATAGTAAGTGCTTTCTTTTCCGAACCTCTGCAACTCTGTTTGACTTGAAATTCGCGCCAAGGGGTTTCCTTCATTTGCTTGACTTGTTTATGCTGACGCCTTGTGCTGACCTGCTATTTTTGGCTTTTTTTTGGAGGTGGTTTACTATTTATAGTAACTGCTCAGTTTTATGACCTCCACAGCTCTGTTTGACTTGAAATTTGAATGCTGTGATCCTCATCGGTAGACTTACCCGTTCACACTGGCGCCTGATGCTGACTTTCTATTTATAGCCTGTTTCAGGAACGCCTTACTATAAATAGTAAGTGCTCCGATTTCCTTCAAATTTTACCAGCGGACTCCTTGAAAGATGCTGATCACGATGGGATATCTCAGTTTTCGGAAATTTTGGCGTTTGACCCCTCATTTTGGGTCCCGAAGCTAGAAACCCTAATTTTCCTTGCATGTGTATCAGATGAGCTCTATTTAACTCTATTTATGTTGCATGTCATCAGGTTCATGACTTTGAAGTGCTAGGCAGCTGCCGGAGTGGCACTGCTAAAAATAGTAAACGTCTGAAAAGGTGACCCATCAGCGGCCGAATGATTTTGCATGTCACACTGCCCGAGAGATGTTGAAAAACCCAGAAAAACCCAGAAAATTCATCAACATGCAAGCACTGGCTAAAAATAGCAAGTTTCTGAAAAGTGACCAGTTCTACTTGCATGTTACACCGTTGCGAAGCTCTCGGAAAACCCAGAAAGATGATGCAGACATGTGCTCAGAAAACTTGCATGCAAACCCTAATTACAGCCTCCGAAGGCTGAGCACTGAAAGTTGTCGTCCTGTTTTGCATGTTACATCATTGCGATGGTCTCGAAAAACCCACAAAGAAACCTCAGACATGCATCTGAAAATTCAACATGCAAACCCTAAAAATGGACTTCAAAGGCAGGACTGCTAAAAATAGCAAGTCCCGTTTCTGCTCAAATTTTGCCAGTGATGAGTTCAAAGTGGTCAGAATGTAGTGCAGTTGTCAGAATTTGAAAATCTCAAGAAAACAAACCCCCAAATTGACTTACTAAAAATAGCAAGTTGCCGGAATTCATTGAAATTCTGTTGGGGACCTGCTCGAAGCCATCTGACAACAATGTTAATCTCAAATTTCAATAGCCAAACTTGATTTGACCTCAAATTGACGTGAAGGAATCAAACCCCAATTCTCAGACTTAGCCAAAATTTCAATCCAGATGGGCACGTCCCCAGAAAGACAAACAAAACAAGAGAGAGACAACAGCAAAACAAACCAAAAATCAAGCCAAAAGTCCGAAACGAAGCAAAAAATTAGGGGGTCCCCATTTGCAATGGGGCGATGTGTGAAAAAGGTCACAGCAGCCTCCTCGCACAAAGTTACCCAAACAAATTATCTCCAAAGACTTGAAGCAAGAATACTGTGACCTGATTATGATGCTTAGCCGGGTAAATGGGAGTTCTCAAGTATATATTTTTGAGCCTTGGATGTTTTATTACATCATCGTAGTGATGGAGGGGAAGGATTATGTTGATTGGGCAAGGATGATTAGTGATAATATAGATGAGCAGTTCAGGCACCTAAGGAGGACAAGAACATTTTATATGAGCTCATACGTCATCTATATGTTGGCTCGGATGACGAAGTCTAGAGGAATGACTTATAAGGAGCCAATTGGAAGCGGTCCTGATTAGTTCAAGATTCATGAAGCTTGCCTGCAGTTGCACTTAACCAACACTTCTAATTTCAAAAGGGTGAACGATGCTTTTACTATGCATATAACAAGGAGTCTTCAGCAAAGAATATCTAAGGAGGCCCAGCAGTTGATCGAAGAGTACGGATGTTGGTTAATCCAATTTCTGAAGTTCACCTACATTAGGCTGCAGGGGTTCACCTCTTATGCATACAGATTACCGAGGTACCCCACTGACAGGATGGTGATGTTAGAAGTATCTAGGCAACTTCTTGCCTACGATAAAATCCAGAAAAGGAAAAAGAAAGGAGGACTGAATTACCCTATTGTTATGGGGAATTCAATTGAGCAGTGTCCATCTTTACAGGCAGCCAGAGAGGCTGAGGACGAATTGCAATTCTTCCATCTCACTCTCCACAATAGCCGACAGGATTTTGACCCCTACGGAAATATCAGAGTGGTGCAGGGTGTGGAGCATAGGCATAGGGCTCACATTGAGGATTTTTGGGCTAATGCGGAGGATGAAGCTGGAGTTAGAAAGAAAATGTTTACCCGACTACCTCTTAAGTTGATCAGAGAGTGCAAGGTTATTCTAGTCCCAGACCAAGTGGATGAGGATATCAATATTATTCAGCCAGATTATGAGTCAGTGAGAGACACGCCAGTCCCGCCACTTGATTGGTCAGAGCCAGAGGTTACAGACTTGGACACACTATGCATTCCAGTCCTGACATTCACAAGGAGCTAGGTGGAGAGACATGTTCGCAGACTCAAAAGTAAATCAATAGCTCTCACCTACAACCTCATGGGCGATTAGAGGCTGCCAACAACAAGAAAGAGGAAACAGGCTACCCAGGCTTTAGAGCCGTGGGAAGAGGTTCCAGTTTAGCCAACACCTCGAGAAATGGAGGCATCACCCACACAATTATTGACTCACTCTTTGAGTGTGCAAGAGGTTTCGTTGTTCGTGAGTTAGAGGGTTAGATTGGATGAGGAGCGCGAGATGGAGGAGGTGAATCAGCCATTGCCTAGGGAACCAGATAGTCAGAGTGTTAATGCTCCTAGGAATGAGAGCCAACAGGATGAAGAAGAAACAACGGACACTCGCTTGGAGCATATGATCGAGGCGGCTTTTGAGGATGAAAATACTACGGAGCCCGAAGCTCAAGGTTTGGAGGAGAATGCTCAACATTTAGAGGAGGATGCACAACACATGGAAACAGATGAGCCTCAGCAAAATGTTGCTGGAGCAGAGGCTCATGAGGTGGAGGCAATGGAGGAGCAGCCACTTGTTGTTTGCAACACACAACAGGCAGCACCAGATTGGCTCACGAGTAGGATGAGAAAAGATCTTGAAGATGACACCGACCCGACAATAGAGATGGATGAATTCCTCAATAGAATAAGTGGGTCGCCAAAGAAGAAAAGAGCCAGGAAATATTCAAGGGTTGAAACAGATAAATCCGATTCGCGCACGCTTCACGTTGCTGTTCCTAGGGAGGAGTGTGATCGAGACGAAGAGGTGCCGGAAAACTATGTGATCACCACTGTTGAGCTAGGCCGTCCCACAGGAGCACAGGTAATTGAGGAAGCTGACAACTCCTTTCAGGCATTGAAAGATAGATTGCTTCAAAAAGAAGAAAAATATAAGAAATTGAAGGAGCATAGGATGTTGATTGGCTATGTACAACACTTAGCATGTCCGTGCACGCAAGAAAATCCAGTGGTGGACCTTCCAGCAGAGCTTCCAAGGGAATCGGTTAGTGGGCTCGAAGAGTTGAAGAAAACAATTTAGGAGGCGGACAAGTGGGTTGGCAGTGTCCGTATTGAGGCTGAAAAGTTCATTGGGGATCTTGTCTCTTCTTTTCAGCATGCCTCCAACATCCTTGCACGTATGGAGAACATTGATCAAGCTTGGAATGAGACTCACATTTATTGGGACAAGACCATTCCTCGCTTGGCAACCCTAATGCATATGCCTGTGTAGACCTTGATTGAAGGAGGAGTAATTTAGGAAGGAGATGGGTATGATTTTCCCAGCTGGTATTCTTCAGCATTCACTAGCCGGGGCTTCTTCGATACGGCACAGGCAGAGTTAGTCATAGTGAGAAAGGCCATGGGGAACATTCAAGAAGGGGTCTTCAACACACTTGAGGCCTTGTTCGCAAAACAACTAACTCCTGAGGAGGTGACATTTGATGGCTTGAAGGGCAGATTGCACCCTTTCTTTTTTGAAGTGAGATCGTTTGTCCAAGATGATTTTGAGAATGTTTCCACTTTCTCCAGCATCATTTAGAGTACTCAGGAAGCCATTGAAGCCTGGAGAAAATCTTGTATTCAGTAGGAGCAGACAATCACCGTCCTTGAGTTTCAGCTCGACCTTGCTCCGTCCATTTCAGTTCAGGAAGTTGAAGCAGTGGTGGCCAGATTTGTTGATTTTGCAGTCAGAGAGAAGAACAGTGGGAACGCGTTCCTGGACGAGAATCATCTGGAAGGATAGTGGGCATTAATTGCCCATAGTGGTCAAAGGGAGTGTTGTGACCTTTTCACACATCGCCCCATTCAGATGGGGACCCCCTTATTTTTGCTCCGTTCCGGTCTTTTGGCTTGGGTTTTTCCTCGCTCTCTCGCTCTGTCTCTTTTCTGGTGTCTGTCTTTCCGGGGGGTTGTGTCGTCATTGAGCTTAAATGTGAAGATATTGGCCAATTCTAAAATTAGGGTTTCATCATTTTTTGGTCAAGTCAAGGTCAAGTAGGGCCAGTAAATTGAAAATTGAACTTAGCAATGTTGTCGGTAGACATCCAGCAGGCTTCCAGCCAGTTTTCATTGAATTCCGAGATACTTACTATTTTTAGTAAGTCTGCAATTCCAGGGCAATTTGTCAGCATTTTCGAGATTCCGATCATCACACAGCATTCAGAGTACATCAGACTGCTTGTATGCCAAATTTGAGCAAAATTGGACAACTTACTATTTTTAGCAGTCCGGCTTCCAGGGCAAATTTCAGGGTCCAGATGCAGAGATTTTCTTTGCATGTCTGGATATTCCTTCTGGGTTTTCGAGACCTTCGCAACGATATAACATGCAAGTCGAGGACCACTTTCAGGATTCAGCCTTCCGAGGCTATTTTTAGGGTTTGCATGTCGAGCTTTTTCGCATGTCGTGATTCCGATGGGTTTTTTCAGAGCTTCGCGATGGCGGTGACATGCAACAAGATTCGCCGTTGAGAACTTGCTATTTTAGTGTGTGTGTAACCCCAAGAAATTACCACCCAGCAGTCCAGATTCACGAGTTGATCGCAGTGCCGCAGAAACGAGAGCAAACAGAGATCTTTTGATACGCATGCAGTACAAGTTAGGGTTTCCAGCTTCGGAGCCTAAAAATAGGCATCAAAAGTCAAAATCTTCGAAAACCGATGTAAACCATCGCGATCAGCGTTCTTCAGGCTGTCTGGTGGTGAAATTTCAGGTCAAACGGAGCACTTACTATTTTTAGTAAGTCGAATTGGAAACATGCTAAAAATAGTAAATCAGTTGCATGCGTCAGTGTCAGCCGACAGGTCACGTGGTGAGGAGCGCCTCATCAAAATTTCACGTCAATCGGAGCTTGGGAGCTATCAGAATCAAGGGCTTACTATTTTTAGTAAGCCACCCTCAGAAACAGGCTATAAATAGCAGGGTTACTAAAAGTTGCAGTGTCAACAAGTTGATAAAGGCATGAGGAAGCTGTGTTTAAAATTTCAGGCCATTCCGAGCTTGGGAGGCGCGAATACGGAGAACTTACTATAAATAGCAGGGCACGAGGCTGGCGAGGATGATAAAATTTTGTCTAAGTCTGGAGTCTCGTCCAGCAGGCAAGGCAAAATGTGCCCAGATTGATGAAGAGGCATAAAAAATTTCAAGATGCAAGTTCATCCACCACACAGGGCAAAATGCGCCCAAAGGAGAGAAGTCAAACAGAAAGTCAACGAAATTTCATCCTGTCCAGGGGTCCAAATGCGCCCAAGGTGAAAGAGGGAAAAGGTTGAAAAAAATTCTAAGTATGAGAAATCCACCTCAGGGGTCAAAATGCGCCCATCCTGCAAGCAAGGCAAAATGCGCCCAAGGTGAAGGAAAGTCAACAAGGTCAAACATTTTCATCCTTCTCCAAGGCCAAAATGCGCCCAAACTGGGCCATGTCAGGACAAAACGTGGAAGGTGAAGAGTCACCCAAGGATGTTGGAGTGTTCATCCACCAGCAGGGGTGAAATGCGCCCAAGGTTGCAAGGGGGTCAACAAAAAGTCAAAGTTTCTATCCTTCATTACATGCAAAATGCGCCCATCCTTCTCTCTCATCAAAATGCGCCCAAATCATGCAAGTCAGGACAAAAAACGGAAGTTGAAAAGTCACCTGAAGGTATAAGCAAGTTCGTCCTCCTCCTACAAGGAAATGCGCCCAAGCTTGAAGTGTAAAAGGTAATTAAAAATGGTAAACAAGGCGAAAATGTTACCAAGACATGGTGAAAGATGGTAAAAGGCTAGGCGTCATCCCTCTTCATGTGCAAATGCGCCCAAGGTAAGTATGATATGCGCCAAGGTGGCAAAGGAAAGGTGGTGGGCGTGATTTTTTTTTCCCTCTTAAGGTGTGATGTGCGCCCAAGGTTATAAGTGTTAGAAAATATTTGAAGGCATTGAGGGAGTTATAAGGCGTGGAAAATATTTCAAAGTGTGAGGTGTGAAGTGTGCGCCTAGGGAGTTATATGGTGATTTTAAAAAAAAAATCTTGTAGGCGTTGAAATGTTTTGAAGTATGCTAGGCGCCTCAGGAGAAAATAAAATATTTGCTAAGTGTTGAAAATTGGCCTAGGCGTTGGACTTTGAGTAAATATTTTCCAAGTGTGGAGTGAGGTAAAATGTACAAGGCGTGCTTGATGAATATAAAATTTTCTAAGTAGAAGTTCCTCTCCACTGGCAATCAACAAAATATTTTCTAAGGCAAATTTTTAAAAAAAAAAAAAATGCAAAGATGAGTTTAAAATATTTCCTAAGGCAAATTTATTTTCCTTGGAAAATACGCCTAGAGCTTCAAGTTGATGAAAAATTCCTCAGAACACGAGCAACTCTTCTCAGTGATAAATCCAGAGACAATGATACTTCAAGTTCTTCAAAATTTTCAAGAAGTCGGAGCAACACAGAGTGATCACGGGCGAAGAACGAGTTTAAATGATGAAAATGATATTTTCCTAAGGTTCAAAATTGATAAATTAAATGAACCCGTTCGTTGGGTACCCATGAATTCGAGACATTCTAGCAAAAGTTTGCTTCTGGGTACTGAATGTTCGTGATGATGAATGGATTTCTAAATCTTTCAAGCTTCGCCGACACTTTTTCAGTAGGGAATTTGATCAGTGTTTAAGTTATGAATTTTCCTAAGGGAGAATTTTAAATTTTCTAAGGCAAATTCAAATAAATGAGTTTTCAGAGTGAACTTTCTTCGAACGATGAATACGAAGGGAATTGCCTAGATGATTGTGATTAAATTCTTCGAAGATGAATTTTCCAGAGTAGATGATGGAGTTAAAAATTTGAATTCAAGTAACGGAGCTCCAGCTGGTGAATAAAATATGATGAAGTTAAATTAAATTTTTCGAAGAGGAATTCAAAACGCCAGTCAAAGTCAAGTTTCTAGAAGAATAATATTCCCGACGACTGGAGACAAGTGTCAGAAAAGCCAGAAAGGGAAAAATTCGAATTCTTGAAGTGGAGTAGTGGAGTTTAATGGCACTGGCTAAAAATAACGTCTTCTAGAATTTGAAATTTAGCTATAAAATGGAGAGTTTTTTTCACTCATTTTCACAACTGGAAGTCGAACTTGCCCTGAGAGTGAAGCATTGCAGTGAGTTGCTGAGGCTTGAAAGAATTCGAAATTGTTGCTGAGAAGTTGAGTTTGCTGAAGAGGCGCACTTGGGAGTTGATTAAATAAGTTGCTGAGAGGTGTTTTGCTGGAGCTTGGGTTTGCTGAGAGTTGAAGAAGACGTCCTAAGTGCTGAAAAGAAGGTACGCCATTGTCAGGAGGAAAAGTGTTTGCTGCAATTTGAAGTTGCTTGAAAGGTACGGCTTTGAGCCTAAAATTTGATTTGCTTGAATTATAGTAAGAGGTGCGCCATTGCTTGAGAAGTGCGGCCTTGTTAAGCTGAGGTCTGAAATCTGATTTGTTTAGTTGAGAAAAGCACGAACTTGCTAGTATAAGATTGCTGTTTGAAGTACGAAGTGGTTGAGGTTCAATTTGCTGATTGATTGCTGGTTGAAGTAAAATCATCAAGGTTCACTTAGAAATCTGTTCTAAGTGTTGGAATTCGAATTTATTCAAGAGAGGAGGCTGAGGTTTGCAAACACGAAGGATATTGCAGCCTCTGGAATTTAACTGCAGCCCCTATATCGTGTCTTATTTTATTAAATCTGATTGCTGATGAAAGTTTATTATGTTGCAGATGGCTGAAGCGAGGACAACCGGAAAGGACAATGGTGCCTCCAGACAAGCTACGATCAAGAAGCTGAGCAAGACGTTCATGTCGGAGACAAAGTTCATCTCAAAGTTGGGCAAGCTGACAGACACGAACCTGGGCTCTGTCAACCTGGAAACATTCAAGAATAGGCTGTTCGGGATTGGAAGTCATCGGGCGTCGGTCACTTCGCACAACATCGTCCGAAGTGGGTTATATGCAGCAGCGGGTTTTCCGCCAGCTATTCAGTGTTCGGAGTTGATTATGGAGTGCGCCAACTGTTACGAGAAAGAACACCGGTCGATCACGTCACCAGATGGCCAAGTACTTGCCAATCTCACTCCGGCAGCCATTGGTGAAGCTTTTGGGATCCCGGTGCATAGAAACATGATCTACAAGTCCAGGGAGCGAGCGGAGCGTATGTATGCTTCTGCCTTTGAACGATGCATGGACACTATTAATACTCACTGGATGAGCACTCCGAGGCCGTCTCGTACGAAGCTGCCAAAGCAGATCATAGCAGAGGACCTGAAACAAGAATATTGTGATCTCGTCATGTTGCTGAGCAGGGTTGGTGGTTGCCCTCAGTCTTATATTTTTGAGCCGTGGATGTTTTATTATATCAACCTGGTGTTGGAGGGCAAGGATTATGTCAATTGGGCTGAGATGATCAGCGACAATATACATGAGCAGCTCCTGAGCTTGCGGAGGACTAAAACGTTTTACATGAGCTCCTATCTCATTTATATGTTGGCACGGATGACGAGGTACAGAGGAATTTCTTACAAGGAACCCATCGGTTGTGGCTCCCACCAGTTCAAAATCCATGAGGCATGTACACAGTTGCACCTT
>VDFB02016437.1:0-64500 GCA_007258455.2 Sequoia sempervirens | reverse complement strand
AGTCTCGGCGAGTACTCAGTAGCCAAGTCTCTGGGACTCGTTTAGGGTCACTCGCCTCGGGACTTGCGAGTACTTGCTGAGTTTGGGCAAGTCTTGTAACTATGCTTTAAATACATTAAAATATAACCACCCAAGACCTTTTACAATGCTTTTACATACATTTTACATTCAAAGATTCAATTTTTGAAATTTATCCTTTTGAAGGAATTTGTGAGCAAGGTGCTCTTGCACCACATTACCTTCTGTCCTTGTCCTTGTAGCAACCAAAGTTCTGGATCTTCCTTTTCATAAGCATCATACTGAAACACAAGATTATATCCTCTACTACATATTTGTCCTACACTAAGAAGATTATGCCAGAGACCGTTGACATAAATAACATCATTTATTTTATGCTTGCCATAAAAACTAATTAAACCTTTTCCACAGATCTTAGTAGATGTATCATCATCAAAATTAACAAGACAACCATCATACTTTTGAAGTTTAAAAAACTTATTCTTATTACCTGTCATATGATTTGAGCATCCACTATCAATTAACCAATAATTCCTCTCTTCTCTTGCATGAAAATTAGTCACCATAGTTCCTTCAGTGTTGTGACCTATTACTAGAGCACTTTCCTTCACACATCTTTTGGAATTAGTAGAATTAGTTCCAAAATTTAGAGCCATGAACAAGCATTCATTAGATAAAACATTGTCTCTTTCAACATAATAACTCTTCTTAACAAATTTTCTTTTATGATCCTTAGGTTTATCATTTGAATCTTTGTTTGTACAATTAGAAGAATAATGAACTATCTTTCCATAATTGAAACACTTAAAGGGTAACTTACCTATGTATTTGTCAATGCCATTTTTCAATCTCCTTACAAAGTTTTCTTCCACCTCATCAAGATCAGCCAGATCTAATTCATCAACCTTCTCTGCCTTGCAGACTTTAAAAGTAGTTTCTTTCTTTGTAGCATCTTGACCAAACTCTCTTAATTCATAAGAAATTAAAGCACCAAAAATTTGATCAAGCTAGAATAATTATCCAAATTATGATCTTCCTCAATAGCAAAAACTTTAGAACTATAAGTTTTAGGAAGTGCTCTTAATACCTTTTTCACAACTTCACTTTCTTCAAGCTTACCACTAAGACCATTGATGGCATTGACAACTTCATCCACTCTAAGCATGTAGGTTGTAATAACTTCATCTTCAGACATCCTTATGGTTTCTATAACCAATGTCATAGTATAAGTTAATTACACCCGATCCATATGAATTCAAGGCATATTTAACCCACTAAGCATAAATCCCAATAAGATCATTCACTGTAAACAAAGACAAAGAAGCCATTGAAACTAACATTCTAAGTCATGAAAGCCTAACAAACCTCTAATCTAAGACATTGAAACTTATCCTATTGAGGGATTGGTGTCGCATTGATGTGGAATGACAACCCTTTCCCAATTCCTATGATAATGAGCTTGTTTCAATCAATTTTATTAAAGAAAACTAATGAAACCATGAGAGATATGTGATAAAACATTATTTAAATACTAAATTAACATAATGCAATATATTTTAACATGATTTATGCTAAGATGATCGATATGGGTGTATGCAAATCTACTCTAAATGTATGCAAGCTTCAAAAGATTAAAATCTTAATTACAAAATATGCTAAATGTATGCACCTACGTTATCATGGAATCCATTAATGGAAGCTAAGCTAACATGCAAGTAAATAAAGATAAAATGATCTTAAATGTGAGTGCAAGTGCAAATGATTTTAACAACATAAGTTTGTTGTTAAAAGATGGATCCATTTGTCTCCAAATAGTAACCTATTTATAGGAAAACAAATGAAAAATGAAAGGCTAAGATAAAAAATGCTAATCAACAGTCAAGGATGGAAGAAGTTGGAGGCATGGATCATGAATTCTCATCAAGGGTTGAAAATGCAAGTTGAAATTTAATCAAGGGCCTACATTCATCCAAACAAACACACTTTTAATTTGTACAAGAGGTCACAAGTTAACTTGCACAAGAAGTTTTGAGTTAACTTACACATGAAGTTTTGTAAGAATATTCCCTTTTTCAAATGAATGAGGAGAAATATATTCTTTGGAATATTCTCATGGGTGAGGAAATAGATATTTTTCAAATTAAAACAAAGTTTCAATTGTGCAGAAGGGGAAGGAATATTCCCCTTTTGGAGGAATGTGCAGAGGAATATTCCCTTGCAAGTGGAATAATTAGTAATTTGATAATTAAAACAAAGTTTCAATTATGTAAATTAGGGGAATTATATGATATTCATTAAATAATTGATTTAATGGAGATCAAATGAAAAAACAATGATGAGATTGATTTGTTCTATCAATGGTCACAAATGAAAGGAGGATGAAACATGGATCAAGGATTCTTATCAATGGATGAGAATCAAAGATCACATGGATCAAGGGCTCACAATCATTACCTTTAAAAAGTTGTTTCAAAGTTTGTTTGGAGTAATCATTACCTTTTTATGAGGAAAATAGGAGAATATTCTTTTGGAATATTCCCTATGCAAGTGGATGAGGGAAATTAACAATTCAGTTAATTAAAACTAAATTTGAATGTGCAAGATGAGTAATGTGAGGATATTCATTAAATTATTGATTTATTTAATGAAAAGGGGATGCAAATATGATATTTAATTAAATAGTTTAGGTTATTTAATTAAATAAGAGGTCTTAGGGTTAAAATTAAATAATTTGCATTATTTAATTAAATCAGATGAAATGTTAGTGTGAAAGGGGGTGAATTAACCTAATTAAATAAATTAGGTTAAGAGATGCAAATGATGAATTAATTGAATAACTAGGATAATTTAATCAATTAAGTGAAAAGAGGATGGGCTTCAAGAGGAAATGATGTTAGTATACCTGATTCGAGTGTATGATATGAAATTTCAATACTTTTTTTAGAGTCTACATTTTGCCTCTCTTTGAAGTGAGGTACCTGCTGCTTTGGTTCAAAGACTGATGCTCTTTGGATTAAAAAACTATTGCTTAAATCAAAAAATATATATTTTTTGATTTTTTAGATGCCCTAATGGAAGGATAAAGTTGATTCCCTGCCCCCTCAAGAAATTGGGTAAAATTTTTGAATTTTGGGATGATTTCTTAATAAAGATGAAAAGTTGCCCCAAGGGTCCGGAAGGGCTCCAGGATGCAAGAAATATGCCAAAAACACAAAAAATGATGCAAAATAAGCTTCAATTTGGCAAAATTGGTGAAAATGATGAAAAACCCTAACTTCATGGTTAAATTAGGGCAAAAAACCCTAATTTTCTTAGCATAAATAGGCTAAGAAGGGTCACTTTCAATTCATTTGCGCATTCATACCTTAATAAATTGTTGCAAATTGAGCTCTGACCCTCTGATGAAATGGCATGACAAGAGCTCCTATGACACATTTTCGATTGAGTTTGAGAGCACCAGCGGCTTCTAGGCGTAGGACCACCAGTATGTGATTCAAAACTTGATTTGAAATTTAACTTTTTTGATGCATTTATTGCACTTTGTCAATTTTTTTTCAAATTTTGATGTCATGTGCCTTGTGGGTGTAGGAGGTCATTCCACCTTTGATGTCCAGCGAGCACTAACCCACTATTTTAGAGAGACTTTGTGATTTATTTGAGTTGTGATAGGAGCACTTAGGGGAGATTGGTCTATGGTACATCGTGTACATGCCTATTATACAAATACATTTGGCTATGATGATCACACTATGTGAGCAATGGCATAGTGAGACTTCGTCATTCCACCTTCCTATAGGTGAGGTGACAGTGACATTAGAGGATGTATGACGGATATTGCGTTTGTCAATACATGGTGAGTGTGTGAGTTACAAATTTGATGCCGGTTATGATGCCTGCCATGAGGTGATGGAGATTGAGGACATCGTTCTAGTCACTTCGTAGATCGACCTCAAGATGTATAGAGGTCAAGTCTCTACCTTCAGATTGATAGTTCCAGCTATTATTTCTGGTTTGGTTGCGCCTAATCGACGAAGCAGAGGATTCAACCCAAGATGGGGCATTGCTTGGCATAGGATGCTCTATAGGAGGACACTGTCTGCATGGGGGCCAATGATGTTGGCCTCATTGTATCATGATATGCATGATTTCCTCTACTACGATGGCAGGGCGATCAACATAGGGGTTACTTTGCTACAAATTTGGGCTTGGGAGCACATCATTGTGCTTCAACTGATCATTTAGATGGATGATGTAGAGCTAGATGATCCAATGGTTTGGTGATATAGAGGTGCCATTACACTTCAACACACTAGGTAGCTCAGGATTCCATATTGACGTAGGGTTCTTGATGATATGCTAGTATTTAGATGGTGACCCTGACTTTAGATGCCAACATGGTATGACGACATGTAATAATTGTTCTTTTCTATATAGACTTGATATATGTAGGGTTAGGAGCACATGATTATAGAGCGGTATCTGCCAGATAGGGCAGTGAGACAGTTTGGGGACAGGCAGGATAGGCCAGATGATGCATACACTGTCATCTTCGCCAGGTTAGCATGAGAGTCAGGAGCATGGGGACCTATGATCCCAACCAATGAGGTTGTTGAGGGCTTTCGACAACTGTTGACTCAACCATGGGCATATGACTAGGGATGAGCAGATGCTCAAATAATTCCTGCGTATGATGCATGGTTCACACCCCCTCATTGGTTGACAAATCTAGTAGGTGCACCTCCATGAGGGAGATTGAGAGGGAGGGGTGCAAGTAGAGGCAAAGGTCAGGGTAGAGGACAAGATGGCTAGGATGGCTAGGATCAACAAGATGGATAGGTCCCAGAGGCACCATTGGGGCATCAACAACCTCCACAACAACCTCCTATCTAGTAACAACTAGTGCAACTAGTATTGCCGGGGCCAGATCCTCGTGATTTACAGATACAACAACTACAACAATAGATACAAGTGATTATGAGTGAGAGGGATCAAGCCCTTCAACATATTTTGGTGATTACTGCTAAGAGAGATTAGGCTAGACAGTAGGTAGTGGCCTTCACAGCCGAGAGAGACCAGGAGTGATAGCTCAGAGAGACAGTCGAGATGTAGTTGGCTCAGGAGGTCAGGCGGTGTCAACAGCTAGAGACCATGACTGCTATAGCCTAGGGGTGAACTATGTCTACCAGATTGTATAGAGAGGCCATGACTAAGGTGGCCTACTATCGAATGCATTATCATAGAGATGTCCCATAGGTGCTTAGATAGCTAGATTATTCTTAGAGGAGTGGGCCACACTCTAGAGTAAAGGATCAACTAGAGAGATAGGTTGGAGAGGGGAGTAGCCATCAGGGCTCGCTCTATTGTATAGAAACTTTTTGATTGTTTCCCAATTATTTTATACATATATACATTCATGGGCTCCTTTTTGATAGCCTTGTGGATATTGTATTCATGATCGATATACATACACTGATTCAAATATTGTACCATGACAGTTATTTTTTTGATATATATATATGTGATACGAATTCAATATGATATGGTGTGTTCATCTTATTTTATGCTTTGAATGTATGGATGCACTTGATATGATGATGATGCGACATGCTTATATTTTTCTCATGTATGGATGGAATTATTTTATGCTCATGTGATAGGTGATGATATATGTGATGCAATGATATGAATGGATGCAATATTATATTCTTTTTCAGTGTCTTTTCATGATATGTTATGGGACGGATGATATGATATGCAAATGTTATGGATGTATTTATTTTTGTGTATTTTCTATGTAATTATATGATGTATACATATGGATATATAATGTAGATGTTTATTCTTATGATATGATAATGCGATGTTTATGAGATGTGATGCAACAATTTAAGATGTTGAGAATAACAAATCTATATTGTCCTTCACAACTTAAATGGTAATGATGAGGCAAGA
The DNA here is from genome assembly GCA_007258455.2 of Sequoia sempervirens. NCBI lineage: Eukaryota > Viridiplantae > Streptophyta > Pinopsida > Cupressales > Cupressaceae > Sequoia > Sequoia sempervirens. The sequence goes on along the minus strand of VDFB02016437.1, from coordinate 58,530 downwards.
TGTATGTTTTATGATATGCTATGATTTATGCAAGATGTATGCATGCTGATGATTTGTGGGTGCAGGATGGATGCATTTGATAATTTTTTTGTTGACTGTCATGATACTAGGTTAGCGTAGAGAGAAGATAGAAGAAACAAAATGATTGACCATTGATTTTGGTGATTGATCCAAAGATCCAACAAGTCTATGATCCACCAAGACTTTATTAGAGACGGTGATGAGAAATGCATGATGATGACTTGCTCAAATCTTGGGATTGGGATTTTTCATCATTCCTTATTGTTTGATATAACACGTAGATACAATACATCAAGGTATTGATAACCAGGATGGCGTTGTATCTAGTGTAATGGACTTTGACTCTGCAAACAGATATGATAATTCTTGTTCACACCTTGACATACAAAAACCTTGTTGGACTATAAGTTAGAAAATTAGAATATATCGGACCAAAGCATACACAATAGTCAACAATGTACTCCAAACAACTTTCCTACACACAACTAAGCAAGTATGCGCCAAGGTTATTTTACAAGAGTATCCAAAAGCACAACAAACAAAAGATAATGATCAATGCCCCATTAATTTCTCTCTAAATCATTTTGATAGACATCATCGTGAGGTCCTCATAATGGGTCATTAAGATAAATCACAAGAAAAGATCAAAGACAAACAATCAGTGTTATCTATATCTCTTGCCAGTTTATTTTAGCTAAGGTAATTTCTAATACTGATGTCCATCACAAGAAGGATACATCCTAGGACAGGTTGATCAGATGGTTGTTTGATATAGGATGATGATGCTAATGATAAGTTGTTGATATAAACTTCACTGACGCATTTACCTATGATTTAGACTTTAGATTTTGACACTTAAGTTTTCACTTTACAACTTTCTATACTTGCTTTCTATTTTTTTTGCAAAGGTTGAAGGTGATGATCAATTTTATTATGGGTGAATTTGTTTTTACAAGTGAAAGCGAAATGGGATGGGTGGTTTTGTATTTTTCTGGAATATTTCAATGTTTTTGGTATTTTGAAAATGTTTTGAGGTTGTTTTTGGTTTTTTTGAAAGTTTATGTGAATGTTTATGTTTTCAATTTTTTGAGGCTATTTAGGGTTTTTCTCTAAGATATTTGAGGTTGTTTATGTCTTTTGAATGTTTTCTAATGTTTTTGTGTTTTCTAAGTTTTCAAATGTTTAGGGATTTTTTGAGTTTTGAATGTTTAAGGCTTTTCCGATATTTGAATGTTTAGGAATTTTTTGAGTTTCAACCAAGAACCTAACCTAAAAGACCTATCCTAGGGGCCTTAGGGGCTGATCAAAGATAAGCCTTGCCTACGTTATACATGTAGAGACCACGTAGTTCGACTGAATTGACTTATTGAAGGTGAAGATATGAACAATTGATCGAATGTTAGTTTATTATGACAAACTCCTAAAGGATTAACCTAGGGTGTCTTGGGGGCACATCAATGATGACCTTGCCTACGTTCAAGCTTAGAGACTCATAGTTCGATAGGGTACTATTTTTGGATTTTTGATGTTTTGACCTTTTTAAAGATTTTGATGTGTTTTGGATGTTTTGGATTTTGACTTGACAATTTTACGAATGTTTTTGGATTTTAGCTGTATAGGATTTTGATGTTTTTGGATTTTCTAATGAAAGTTTTATGAATGTTTTTGGGATTTTCATTGATATTTTGAGGAAAATGATACCTAGATCACAATGTTGATGTCACATTGTGAGATGTAAGACATGGATCAAGAGTTATTCAAAAACAAGAGTGCAATAACTTGCCCCTAGTGTCTAGCAATTCTTCATAATTCAACAGATAACCAAGATAGGTAATGTATATGCAAAGAGTTTGATAGAGTTTTATCATGCTAGATATGGACTATTGGACTTCATGAGATGAAATGGTAAAGAGCCTGCCAAAAGTTTTCCATGAGTAGAGTTGAAGTATATGTTGAATCTTTGTCAAGATCAAGATAAAATGGAATATCTGGATAAATTTGGATTGGATGGATGGCAAGAACATTGGATTTATCATGACAAGGATGAGATGCTTTTGTTTGAGAAGGATCATATAAATGCTTGATTCTACTCATGATGCCTATTTGCCAATTTTTCATCATAGTACTTTCCCAAAGCGCCACCATAGTGGTTTTCACTAGAGGACAATTTTTATTTTTACTATTTTCTTGATTTTTGATTTTTTGATTTTTGGAATTTTACCTTTCATAGTTGTTCACCTGGCGGTATTGGAGATGGAGGCCACCACAATGCCCAGCTTATATCTCGGCCAGCAGTTCTCGCTAAGATATCGAAAGCACTTGAAATGCAACTTCTTTGAAGAACTTTGATTTGCCTTTTGTCGGGTGTGTATTTTACTAAAAATGTCCTCTTAATCATTTTTATCTATTGCATAATCATATCTCCATAAAACCATTAAAATATTATAAGCATTTATAAGCATTTACTCATAACCATAATCCATTTACATAATCATTTAGTCATTTATCCATTATTTATCCAAATACATATTTCATTAATTCATTTCATAAATATTTATCATTTCATTAATCATTAACATATCCATAAATCATTTCATATTCATCCATTTACATAAATCATTTCACTTTGACTATTTGCATGATAATTCATTTGCATTAATCATTAAAATGCATCCATATTTCATTAAATAATTTAAAATCATAAATCAAATTCCATGAAATTAGCTTAAAATTGCACATTAAATTTATAAATCAAATTCCACGAAATTAGCTTAAAATTGCACATTAAATTCATAAATCAATTTCCATGGAATTAGCTCAAAATTGCACAATTTGAGCTTCCAAACATGAATCATGGCATAAATCACTCCACTCATTTCTCATTTCTCATTTTCAAATTATGCATTTATCTATAAAAACCTCCTCCATCTCACTTTTTGGGGATACACATTTTGATACACATTTTTATTTCGAAATTTCATTTCAATCTTTCTTTCACTCATCACAGCTTCTTGTTGCACTTGTGCTCATAAAAATCTGAGAGCATCAAATGCATAGATCAAGAATCATGGTGAAATAGGAAAACAATGGAGCTGATTTTCCTTTGAATGGATTTATTTTGGTTTTGCATAGTTTAGTTTGCATTTTGAATTTGTATTCATTTGGAAAGGCTTTATTGATGATATGCTAAAATTTTGATTTGAATTTATAGATTAAATCATGTAGCTTCTTCAGTTTTCAGCATAAACAAAATGGTGAACCCGACGTGAACGACTGGATGAATATATATATATATATATTTTCACATTTTGCATGCACATTGATCTGTAGGAAAATTGAAAGACAAATCTGATATGATCTACATTTTGCAGAGCAACAATTTCTTGACATCTACAGCATATCGACTTCTTCACATTTGAATATGATATATATTTTGCAGGATCAACAACTCCAGATTTGATATAATATACATTGTCTCATTTTGTAGTTGAAAGGAAAAATCAGATATCAATTTCTTTGTAGCAAGTTACATTGTGAAAGCATTTCAAAATACAATAAAAACTTTAATTCACCAAAAGCAAAAAAACAAAAGTCATTGGCATAATTTAAAAATGTATCAGTTTTCAGCAATTTATGGGCTTGTAGCACAAATCTTTGATTTGAATCTTTGAATAATGAATAACACCCCACAACATTTTATCCCTCAATTTAATTTTGAGTGTCAGTTTTTAGTTTTAACATTTAAATTAGATTTTTAGTTTTTAACATTTAAATTAGATTTTTAGTTTTCAACTTTTAAAATTAGATTTTAGTTTTTAGCTTTTAACTTTTAATGTAGAGTTAGCTTTTAATTTTTAAATTAGATTTAGCTTTTGTATTTAGCTTTTAACTTTTAATAGCTTTTTCTAAATTAGTTTTTACTTTTTTTTAATTTTGATCATTTTAAATTTAGTTTTATTTTAGAATGTAGATTTAATATAGATTTATTTCAGATTTAATTTAATTTAATCTAGTTTAGATTAATTTTTTATTTTAGATTAATTTTTAGAACTAGATTAATTTTAAGGCTTAGATTAATTTAGATTAGTTTTAATTAACTTAGACTAATTTTTAATTTAGTTGTTTAGCTCTCTAATTTTAATTTGAACTTAACTTTGTGGACTCTCAGCTTCTTTAATCTCTAGGGACTTAATTTGAACTTCCCCTAATTCTCTGCCAGTTGCATTTGGCTTTAATTCTAGTCCAGATTCCTTAGTCACCACTTCAACCAGTCTTTAATTTTTACTAATATACTTTAGATTTTAGTTTTAGATTTTTTTTCTTTTAATGTGAATTTTAAAGTTAGAATTAAATTAAATTTAGATTTTAATTTAATTTAGAAGTAATTTAGATTTAGATTTAGATTAAATTAATTTCGTTAGGATTTATGTTAATTTTAATTTTGGTTAAGTTTTGGTTTTGTGACTAATTTTGTTAATTTGGTTTCTTTTACTAGGTTCGTTTGGCAAAGAATTCAAAATAAAAACATACGCTTGTCAAAGAAAGGAGGCATGAAACTACTAATGAGATTTTGATGCAGGACGTTTGTTGAAGACATGATTTTGAAACCAATTGTCTTTTAGATTAGAAAACACTTCAATTGGTGCATTAAAAATGAACAATTGTCTTCTCTCACATAGATTTAACTAGGGGTTGAATGAACACTGTTTGTTGTGCTTGAGATGGTAGGGAGTATGCTCTCACCTTGTGCAAAACTTGGTGATCAGAAACTAGACCCATCTATTTTATGTGTCACCTCGACACAATCTGGAAGTATTCCTTCTCTTTAAGACTTGTGCCATCCTCAAAATGTTGAGAAACGTTATTGACCTAGAAACTCTAAATGGCTCCTGTGGAAAAGTAATTTCACCTCCCCAGACAACCTGTACTTATGTAGCAACAACTTCTTAACCCAAGTACTCCAAACCCTAGAGGAGAAAGTGATTCTTGGGGAAAGCCCAAGAATCAATTTATATGGTTCTCCGAATGTGATGATCCGTAAGGGGACTCTGCATGGATCATGCCCGTGAACGGAATGCCCTACTAAACACCTTTTGTTTTAGAGGCCAACCATTCTTTAGCCATTGCTTGGTATAGTGTAGGGTATAGTATCATGCCTAAAGACACTCACTACTGATCCCCTTGAGTAGAGATAGTAGTTTTTGGGAAGTCACTACCCAAGAATTCAAAGTTGGTGTGCTCGAATGACATTAATGAGCCATGGAGGGGATCTAATGCCACCAAACTTCTAAGCTATCCGGGCCTCGAGAAGGGAAATGTGTTTAGCACCACCCCAAAAGGCATATATCATATACAAAACCTCAAATAATACTATTAGATCAGGTTGTTCATGTTTAGACACACTAAAAACATCGGGTGGCTTGTCAAGTGTTTTTTGGATTTTCAAACAGTATTCACCACATTCACAAATTTGAACACAAACAATATACCTCAAACAAACATCACACCTAGTAACTTGCAACACCTCAAAACATTTCCAAAACCATCAACCAAACATGTCTAACTTCTATCCTCCATATTCATCCTCGACCTATGAACGAAACCAAAGGATTGAATATCTTGACCATCGTTTGAAAGAGCTTGAAAAACAACATGAATCCCAACATTTGAATGAAGTGATGCAATCATCTCATAAGCCTTTATCCTCACCCAAAACTACATCATCCAAGTTCAATTTCCATGACTTTCTGCAAAGGATAAATGAGAAACCTAAATCTATGTCCTCAAACACAAATAATCTTGAGCAATCCTACCATGTCATTCACCTATCTTCATCTCCCATAAGTCAAAATAAACCTCATGAGTCTTTCACCCAAGTTAACAATTCTATCCAACCATCCTCTCTCATCATACCATCTCCATCCAATGATTCATGTCAATCTCTTAGTCCAAAGCATGCTAGCATAGACTCCCTTGCACATCAAGATCAAATAATTCTTTCAACTCCATCCAATGATACCAAAAATATCCAATGCTCTCCAATCTTTGAACAAGATCCCATCTCTCAAGAACCTCATGATGATCCTCTTCCATCTCAAGAAAAAATCATCTTTCCTAATCCTCCTTCCACCTCATCTAATGAATCCATACCATCTCATGATTCCATCATATCCAATGATCAAGATATGCTTTCCACAAAATATCAAGATTCCCTTCCTAGTCAAGATCAAGATATACCTCCATTCAAGGATACCCTTTCATTCCATGATGATGTTCATCCTTCTCATGATCAAGACATGCCTTTCATACAAATTCATGATGATTCCATATCTAATAAAGAGCAAGCTAATCCATCTCCTACACCTCGTGATCCTTTTCCAAGTCAAGATCAAAGTACCCCCTCATCCCTATGTCAAGATCCTATCACCCATACTAATTCCCCTCATGATTACAATCCTCCACAAGAGTCTATCACCCCTATTCAAGCTATCCATGAGCCCCTTGCCTATCAAATGGGTTCTCTCACTTTTATCCAAGGTGGTTTACTCGAAGATCTTGTTATTCCTTCCATATCACATCCACCTCATGATAGATTTGCATCTTGTTTCATAAATAATACATATCCCATTGGCAAACAAATGTGTCAAAGTATGAACTACAAAGGCAAAGGATTAGGCCTTCATGAACAAGGTATCCTAGAACCCCTTTATCTCCAAGAAAATCCATATTATCATGGCCTTGGTTATACACCTCATTCTCAAGAAATTGGCACCCATCGTAAGCCTAGATTCCATCAAAATAAACCTAAGTATCCTAGTCCATCAAACCTTACATCTATCCTAGGTCCTTATCCTAGTCCATCAAACCTTCCATCTATCCTTGGTCCTTATCATCCAAACCATAGTTCATTAACCCTTCCATCCATATTGGGGCCCTACATCCCTCCATCTCCTATTCATCAAGAACAACAAAGGCACACATCCTTGATTCCCTCTCAAAATTCTACCTACATTAACCCTCCATATCATTCATCTCCATCCACCCATCCCATTGCTTTTGGAGGTAATTTGGGTGCCAAATTTCAAAATCTTCCATATCAAAATCCACATATATCGAAGGATCAACATGTCTCCTCGAAGAGACATGCAAAAATAAAAGAAAATCTGATCCAAAGTCAAAAGAAAAAAATTCAAAGGCCACAAAGGTCCATAAATCAAAAAGGAAAATTTCAAAAGCCACATAGGCCCATAAAGCAAAAATAAGAATCTCAAAGGCCACAAAGGCCCATGAATCAAAAATCAAAGTCAAAAGCTATGTGGATTCCTAAAAGTCTCATAGAAGCAATAAAATCTAAATGGGCATCCAAATTTTCTAATCCAAAATCTTCCTCCAATTGTCCATCTAAAAACCTATCACCGTCAAACTCCATTTTTCCTCCATCACTCCACCCTTCAAGGTGTGTGCCGATGTTGATCTTTCCATCCTTTTCGTATAACCATAAACAAGCATTCCAACCTCCTATCCATTATCCAACATCCATCCCCCATTATCCTCCTTTAATCCAAACCTTTGCATAAGTCCTTAGATTCTTTCATCATACCATTAACATACCAATGTTTATGAGCCTAATCCTCATTTCCATGGTTTATTAGAGTACATATTCAAGGGATAATAGCCATGAAACTTGATGTTTGATTCCTCGCTCCATCTCCCTATCATGTATATATTACTTTCCATATTCATTTATCCCTATCCATATCCTATCTTCCATATTCCTCTCGCACTTTACACTTGGGGGAAAGTTTTGTCCCTCTTATCATTCATATCCATTATCCTCTTTATGTTCATCCTTTACCTTTCCACCTTTGATCTTGACAAGGTTAAGGATCCTCTTAAATGTCATACATCTTATCCTATACACTTTATCCATATCTTTCATATCATATCCTTCACTTTATCCATATTCCATCATTCTATCTAAATACATCCTTTCTTCCCTTGGTCTTCATGAGGAATAAGGGAAAAATACTTAGGCATTGTGTCCATATCTTATCCAGTTGATCTTGATCATCCTATTCATTATCCTTATGCTTGCTTTCTTCCATTCCATATTTCCTAGCTTATCAAAATCTATGTCCCATTTCCTTCCTTTGTTCTTGATGAGATTAGGGGAAAAATTACAAATGCATGCTTTGGATTTCCTTTCATATCTTTATGTGCTACCATTCCATCATAGTTCACATCTTTATCATTTATGTTGATGGGTTTTTTATGCACTTCTCAACACAGGCAGTGCGTAGGTGCACTACCTCTCTTGAAATACAATCTTCCACAATTAGATTGCAGAACACTATCCCAAGGTCTCTAATGTCAGGTCTTGAAAGTGATTGGAATATCTCAGTTGTTTGATGTGATTTGCTGGAATCACAAGGCGGTCTTACGGATGAGTTACAAAGCATGGGAAGTTGGGTCTTGAAATGAAGTTCCTAAGATGGATAAGTTGTTGTGCATTTGCTGTAGGTTCAAACAATAGTCTTGAACTCCATTTTTATCATTGATTTAGCTTTACAATGTGCAATGAACCTTTCCTAAGGTACTTATAAAAAAAGAAGAAAAAGGGCAGGGAAGAGAGAAGGTTCCTGGATCTGAAACTACGAATGAACAGTGATCATGGAGGTTGCTACAATAGACAAACTCCCTAAACTGGGTTTTGCTTGGCCAAGAGAAACCTACAGTTGCACAAAACCAGTGCAATCTTCTAAGGATTGCAGATTTTCAAATTGCATATGCACATGCACATGCGATTGAACTAAGTTGCAGCATTGAAGTAAAAAGCTCAGATTAGCTTTGCAAAGTGACTCATCATCAATGAACCACAAAAAGCATGAGCTAGAAACTCATCAAATACTGAAACAACAATCACCATCACCACTTCCATTCAAGAAACTAACACCTAAGCTAATAAGGAAGTTGAATGATGCATACATAAAGAGAAAAATCAAAAGAAACACCCATAAATCATGCAATGCTACTTTCTATTGCTGCAGAATGTCTTTACATCAGTTCTCCAACCCTTACAAATGAGGGGCAAGCCCCTATTTATAGTTTTCCAAATCCCAAATGAATGGCTAGGAATAATTCAAAATGAGTGGCCTAGATTTGATTACATTAGGGTTTCACCTACCCCACAATATTCAACAATTAAAAATACATTCCTTGTATTTTCTCTATTTTGTCATCTAGTGCTCAGGTGCTGTAGCAGTTTTGTCATTTAGCTAATTTCCCTTTTCACTATAGCAAAAATTGCCTGAAAGTTGCCTTCTTACTTGATGTGTTTGCAATGTTCCTCCTTGGATCAAAGGAGCCCATCGACGATTGGCATCAATGGATTGGCTACCCCTGATTCAGGCAGACAACTCACTTATGCTTTCTTCAGGGCCACCCCCTTGCATTTTTGTCCTTGACCTCCTTGGCACAGGCCTTCTTCTAATGCCGAGCCTGTTGGTGGGTGCTACGAGGAAAGGCAATCATGAAATGAATGGTGATAGGAGCTATGCACATTCCTTATTTAGCTTTCTCGATGGGTCTCCTGACAGACGTGCAGTAGGCTCCTTGAATCTTGCGTACATGAAACACCGTAAGTGCTTTCATACAAAAAATGAGGAAAACGTTAGTCAAATCTTGCAAAAACCTTGTTAGATTCATCCATGCATCATCAAAATATCATAATATTCATATTTGGACCTCATTTGGATCACAAACATTAATGCAGGCCCAAGGGGGCGAGCAGCGAACGGGGGACAACAAACTGGAAGGGAAGTTACCGGACCTCATAAAACATAGCAAAACCAAGATTTTTCAATTATAGCGCATGGGAAAAGGGGAAGGAAGAGTGCCTAGAAAAAATTCCTTAAGATTGGACTCATTTAAAAAAAATGGAAGCTCAAAACAACCACGGAGAGACAGAGTCCCAGAAATGGCCACAGAGGGGCCGGGATCCGGAGGTCAGGCCGCTGGGGCTCCACGAATGTTCAAAACAGCCATGGGGGGATGGAGTCCTAGAAACGGCCATAGAGGGACAAAATCCTAGAAATGGCCATGGAGGGGTTGGGCTCTGGAGGCTGGGCCGCCAGGGCTCCAAGGATGTTCAAAACAACCAAAGGGGGACGAAGCCCCGAAACCATCGAAACTTAACAGAATGTTGACGAAACCTTGGCAGTTCATTTAAGCACCTCAAACACATCCCAAATCCAAAAAAGGTTGCCTCCAAAGTCAAAAATGTGGAAACCGGAGCGATAGGGGTCCACGGATGTTTCCAAACAGCCAAAGAGGAAGGGAATTCTGGAGGGAAAGTTCTGAAACCATCGAAACTTAACAGAATGTTGACAAAACTTTGGCAGTTCACTTAGGCATTAGGAACACATCCCAAATCCAAAAAAGGTTGCCCCCAAAGTCAAAAATGTGGAAATCGGAGCGATGGGGGTCCACGAATGTTTCCAAACAGCCAAAGAGGAAGGTAATTCCGGAGGGAAAGTTCCGAAACCATTGAAACTTAACGGAATGTTGATGAAACCTTGGCAGTTTATTTAAGCACTTCAAACACATCCCAAATCCAAAAAAAGTTGCCCCCAAAGTAAAAAATGTGGAAATTGGAGCGATGGGGGTCCATTGATGTTTCCAAATAGCCAAAGAGGAAGGGAATTTTGGAGGAAAAGTTCTGAAACCATCGAAACTTAACATAATGTTGACGAAACCTTGACAGTTCATTTAAGCACCTCAAACACATCCCAGATCCAAAAAAGGTTGCCCCCAAAGTCAAAAATGTGGAAACCGGAGCGACGGGGGTCCACAGATGTTTCCAAACAACAAGAACAAGACAAAAGGTAGAAAAGGGGATGGTGGACCTCATTTCTCCGCAGAATTGAATACCCTAAGTAGGTGAATTTGGGTAGGGGGATTTGATCATTTGAAGGCACATGACCAATTTGGGGTCAAAAAATAGGGCACACAAAAGAAGACAGGAGCAAAGCAGCATTTCGAGAGCGAAAAAAAGGGGGGTCCCTACCTACGGCGGGGCGTGTGTGCAAAACATGCACAACAATTTATCCATGATTAAATTACCTCCAATGTTGGTCATCATGTCCCTTTGCAACCTTGAATCTTATCATGTGAATCATATTTGAGCCTAGCTGTAAAACATTATCCAATCCTCATATTTTTTGTCAATCAATCATCAAAAATCATCAATCTTATCGTACTTAGAGGAATCAATGATCCTAAGTACTCATCATCATCATGCCTTATGGAATTGATCATTCTCGACATCTTAATCAATCAACCATTATCATCTTTTGACAAAAGATATGTTGCTTGTGTGACATGTTTTGTAGTGAATCTTTCATTTTGATCTATCATTTATCCATGGTTACACTACCTCTAGTGTGGGGCATCTGGTTTCTTCAATCAGTCGTATCACATTTCATCTCCTTCCATCTTTAAAACTTTAAAAAATCCAAAAAAAAAACCATAAAATGTCCTGAAAAAATCCAAAAAATCATAAAATGTCCTTAAAAATCCAAAAAAAATCACAAAATGTTGAAATAATCCAAAAAATCATAAAATGTCTCAAGAAATAAAAATTAAAAATTCCAAAATCCCAAAAAAAATTCCAAAAAATAGTGACACTTTCAGATCACCACACAACTTTGAACTTCAAAAAAATCAAAACATGCTAGTGTTGACAATCAAGCAAACATTGAAACATACTTATCAATCCCTCTTTTGGCTCCAACCAAAACACATAAACTATAACAAGAATTAGTTCTACATCGAAGCAGGACCCCTGTTTGTTTGTTGATCTTTGCTTATTTTATGATTTTATCTTTGGTGACATGTCTTTTAGCTTCTCTAGGATGTCTTCAACTAGAGAGGTGAGGATGGGGCATGTTCACTTATTTTCTGTATGTGGATTGTTTCTTATTCACAAGATAACTCGTCTTAAGACATGGTTGTCTAAAACCATCGAGGACCTATGAGTCTACTGTGGATGAGAGTATTCCTTGTTTGATAGTGTCTTCCATGCAATAAGTATTCAGGTCATCCGAGGTTCTTATACCTAGATGCTTATACTTCATTACTAAATAAAAATGCAAACATTATTCAAATCGTCTAGATGTTCATGTTATCTAGACACTTATACTAATTTGCGACATAATAAGCTCGATGATGATAAAAGCACTTAAAAAGCACAAGAGGCTTCATCACCTTCATTTTCTTCCATCTTGCATTTCTTCCATCTACCATTTCTTGCATTTCATTTTCTTCATCTTTCTTGTCGTAGAGAAATCAATCGCTTGCTTTATACAATTGATATATGTCCCTTGAATCGAATCTCAAATCAATCAACTGCTTCTCAAAATTTCATGCCCCCTTAATCCATCAGTCAATCCATCATTGCAACACCTTGTCTTGTGTAAGCATCATTCTAAATCAGCTTAATCAACTCAATCAACTTTATTAGCTCATCAACCTGGCTATACTGATCATTTCCATCAATTGTTTAGTTACGCCCATCAACTGTGCATTTTCCTCAAAATGTACATCACCACTTTATCACTTGCACAATACCAGGTATCTAATAATTTTCTAGACATCTATCGAGAGATTAATCTTCTTACAATCCATTCGATCAATCTCTCGAGGGGGCATATCATCCTTATCATCATCCTTACCAGGATATCCTTGGGGCATGTATCAATTAATCAATCTTTTTTCTTTGAAACAACACGACAGGCTGCATTGTCTCAAAGAGGGGCAAAATGTAGATGCATAAAAATGTCCTCTTAATCATTTTTATCCATTGCATAATCATATCTCGATAAAACAATTAAAATATTATAATTACTCATAACCATAATCCATTTACATAATCATTTAGTCATTTATCCATTATTTATCCAAATGCATATTTCATTGATTCATTTCATAAATATTTATCGTTTCATTAATCATTAGCATATCCATAAATCATTTCATATTCATCCATTTACATAAATCATTTCACTTTGAATATTTGCATGATTATTCATTTGCAATAATCATTAAAATGCATCCATATTTCATTAAATAATTTAAAATTCATAAATCAAATTCGATGAAATTAGTTTAAAATTGCACATTAAATTCATAAATCAAATTCCATGAAATTAGCTAAAATTGCACATTAAATTCATAAATCAATTTCCATGGAATTAGCTCAAAATTGCACAATTTGAGCTTCCAAACATGAATCATGGCATAAATCACTCCACTCATTTCTCATTTCTCATTTTCAAATTATGCATTTATCTATAAAAACCTCCTCATCTCACTTTTTGGGGATACACATTTTGATACACATTTTTATTTCGAAATTTCATTTCAATCTTTCTTCCACTCATCACAGCTTCTTGTTGCACTTGTGCTCATAAAAATATGAGAGCATCAAATGCATAGATCAAGAATCATGGTGAAATAGGAAAACAATGGAGCTGATTTTCCTTTGAATGCATTTATTTTAGTTTTACATAGTTTAGTTTGCATTTTGAATTTGTATTCATTTGAAAGGCTTTATTGATGATATGCTGAAATTTTGATTTGAATTTATAGATTAAATCATGTAGCTTCTTCAGTTTTCAGCATAAACAGTTGGTACTAGAATTAGCCCTATCTATGTGTGCGCATCGCGTGCTTCAGAACCCTTATGATGAAGGGTAGCTTCCAACACATGGTCAATGTGAGAATTGAATATCATGAATGGAGTGTATGGTGTCATGCATGAAGGAATATGAGATGGATTGGTTGATAGTTTGGAACCTTTGACTCTCCAAACTTGGGAAGATGAGCATTGATGGGTGGGAGCGGAGCTTTTCATGGAATCAGGACCAACCATTGGATATAATTTGTTCCTGGCTTGAGAAACCTACTCTTTTATTTGACGAATCTTTTGAAGGATACACTTCTCTTTTTGATTTTCCCCCATAGTTTCTTTGACTAATGGAGTTTTGGAGGGATGATTTTCTTTATTTTGCTTTGGTATCCATTTGTACTTGACATGTCCTTTTTGCTTTACTGCTTCATTTTCTTTGATTATCTTTTCCTTTCTTAGACATGATTTCTTCTTTTTATGTTGGTCCCAATTTGTGTATGAGATGATGGGTGGATGGCGATTCATGATACAACTAGTTGTACCGTTGACTACATTTTCATCATAAGGATTCTTCATGCACCATATGTTGATGTTTGTTGTAGACAATATTTCTCCCAGTGTTGTGAAGGTCAATACCTAATCCTTTGCCTTGATAATGTATCCTCTGATCCATAGCTACCGAATATGACTTGTCATGAACACATGATATTGCTATGGGTTCCTACTATTCAAGAATATGAATTATTTGCTCTAGTTCTATGACATTGTTCTCTATCGATATTGATTCAAAAGATGTTGATGCTAACTCAATAGATGTTGATGATGCACAATCATTGTAAGAATCAAGAATCTTGACCATTGCTTGCTCTTGTGTAGGAATACCAAGAGTGGGAGACTCTTGTTTTGGATGAAGAATGTCTATATTTCCATCAGAAAGAAACATATCAGGGGTGATATTGGGGACATCTTTGGAGTTTAAAATGGTTTGGAAGATATCCCTTAGCTCTTGGTGAAACTCTAGGGATAGGGGTTCTTGATCTTGACTCGATTAAGAGTTTCTTTCATTATCCCCAGGAGCCTCCTCTTGACACAATCCTTGGGTGGATGATATATCATCGGTAAAGAATCTTCACAATAGTTAGTGGGTATGGGTGCAACAAGGTATATTTCTAGCTCATTTGGAACTTCTTCAACATGCCCAATCATTGAGCCATATGTGGGAGAGATATCACAATTTGATATCCACTTAATGTCATTATGGTATAAAATAGTGCTAAACACTGTTGATGGGTTTGGAATTTGTTTTAAAATAGTATCTTGATATGTGTTTGATTCCTCATGTTGTGATAAATAAATATGTCCTATCGTGGTATCATGAGTATTTTTTACATTTTTTGAGGTTGATTCCTTTCTTGAATCTTTTTCTTTTGTATGATCAGACATAGGGTTTGTGTAAATTTTCAAATTTTCATTCCCATATTTTTGATTGACATCAATGTCTCCTCATTCAATAAGATTTTCTATTATATGTTTGAGTCTAAAATAATTTTGTGTTATGACCTTTGTACCAGTGAAATTCACAAAAATGATCATCTCTATAGCTATGAGGTTTGACTTGTGACTCTTGATAGTTTGAGAAATTTGGGAGTGATAATATTAGACTGTATCAACTACTTCAACACATCCTCCATAGGTTCCCCTAAGGGAGTGAATTGTCGCTTGGGAGCACTATTTGTTCTTTGTGGTCTATGTTGAGTGCTTGTAGCATTGATCATTGTTTGATTGTTTGACGATGACGTGTATGGTTGTTGTGTATTAATGGTTTGGGTATTTTATTGTCTAGGAGCAATTAAGACCACCTTTGCATCAACAACGCCATCACTAGTAACATTTTTGTTCTTGGCCCAATAATGAGGCTTGTCGTTAAAACTAGTGGATGGGCAGTTGTCTCTATATACTTTTGTGTTTCCCTGTGAGATTAGGGCTCTCTCGATGTTAAGGGATCTAGGGACAAGCTCGTCATAAGATGTGATGCATTGTATTTTCAAGTGGAAGGATAGATCTAGATCTAGATTTTCTATGATAATTCCCACTTGTTGTTCATTGGGAAGTGGCCACTTGATTTTACTATCTCTTTGCCTCCATCATTGTAAGAAATTGTCGAAAGATTCTCCTTTGTTTTTTTTGAGAGTATACAACTCTTCTAAGCTTACATCCATGTCAAGATTGAAGGAGAAGTGATCTATGAGTTTTTCAATGATTTCTTGAAAAGTTTTGATACTTGGAGGCAATTGAGAAAACCAATCCATGGCAGGACTTGTTAAACTTCACGGGAAAAGGCGCATCAAATAGGACTCATTATAGGTGACCTTCATACACATGACGTTAAACTCTTTGATATGGTCCACAAACTTCCTCTCCCTTTGTATTTATTGAATTTGGGGATTTCAAAGATGGGAGGGATTGGTACCATTGAGATGTTTCGATCGAATGGATAGGGACATAAGTTTTTTTGTGTATGGGGCTTCTTCATCTTTCCCATTTAGAAATCCTGCATTTCTTGTGACAACGCATTAAGTTGCGATGCTACATCATCTTGTGAGTTTGGTGGAGGAACATATGCTGCGTATTGTGGGATGGTGGATAAAATGTATGTGGGATTTTGATATGATAAGGTGTTGTATGGTGTTTATATTGGTGTAGGATATTGTGAAGGTGATTGTGGTGGAGGCATATATGTTCCTAACATGTTTGGGTTGATAATGTTTTGTTGAGGGTTATAGTATAGACCTTGTTGTTGTTGTGCGATCAGTTGTTGTTGTTGGGCATATTGTTGTGCGACTAAGGTGGCTTGTTGGGCTTGTTGTTGTTGTGCTGCTAAGGCTGCTTGATGTTGTTGTGCTACTAAGGCTGCTTGTTGTTGTTGTCACTGTTGGATTGCTTGTTGGCAAGCCTATTGTGCTTGTTGTAAAGCTAAGGAATGTGCTTGCAATGTAGGACCTAGTTGGGACATCTGCGATGGGTTTTGGGTATTGATGTTTTGTGTGGGTTGTAGATTGTTGATGAGAGGTTGGGGATTCCCTTGGTTTAACATTCCTTGCAAGATAGTGGATTGTGGTGGAGGGATGTAAGTTTAAGGTCCCATTTGATTTTACATGATGTGGGGGACCAAGGGCAAAGGTGATGTTGGTGCCATTGGGTATTGCGATGGTAATGGCACATTCAGACCTTGTAACTAATTGAAAGGATTCCCTTGACCGATGTATTGGGGATTCCCTTGTGTTTAAGATGTAGTAAAGTTATTGCCTTAGTTGACGGGATTCGTGACCAAGGGGTTGTTTTGATTTGGGTCGATGATAGATGGTTTTAATGTGGATGGTGGATTAACTTGGGTAGCTTGGGTAATGACTTGTTTTGATGTGTTAATGAGGTTGTTGGAACCACTTGTCAAGGATTGAGTTTGTGTGAGAGTGTTAAATTTTCCTTGTTTTCCTACTTGAGGCACTTGGTCCACATTACCTTGCCTAACGTTAGGTACACTTGGGGTATTTGTGGTGATGGATGAAGATGGTTGCGCTCAAAATGTTGAGGTTGTTGTGACATTATGGAAGCATTTTTTCAAATGTTGGTGTCCAACTTGTGTTTTGGGGAAGCTTGGCGGTTAATGGAATGGTTGTGTTGTGAATACCCATAGTTGTGTTTGTTCCTAGGCTTGAAGTGAGACCAAGGTTGGTTCTTAGCCCAGTTGCAAGACTAGATGTTAAGGGTTGAATTGGCATAAGGGATGGAGTTGGTTGATTCATAAATGAAGTCAAGCCTTGTGCCAATGATTTTGCAACAAAATATGGGGAAATTGGAACCACATTTTCTAAGGGTTGATGTTCCATGATTTCTTCCCTAGTAAGTCCAAATGGATTGTTCATGACATCTTCTATCTTATACAACCCTGATGGAGAAAAGGGTTGTTGTGATGGGGTAGCTTGACTTCTTGGATCAAATTCTTGAGGATTGAGATTTGAGACTTTGGTTTTCTCCATGATTCTCTTGTGTTGTGATCTTGTTGTTACCATAAATTTTGGGTCACCTATGGGAGAGTTGTGTTGAGATTTGTAATGTTTGAACTCTCTAGTTGACTCAAATTTAGGTAGAAGGCATGTTCTAAGTCGTTTTGGATCAATGGTGATAATGGGAGATGAAAAGGTGAATGATATGGGGGAAGTGATCTTTGCAAACATTTTGGGACAACAATTTTGACTCAAGAGTTTGATGTTTGATGTTTTGATAAAGGATGTTTATGAACTTGAGAATATTTAGGGTAGACTTGTGAGCTTCAAGATAAACTAGTCCAAATATGATAACTAAATTAACTAAGTGAATGGAAAAGGATACATTTCACAAACAAAGTAGCTAAGTTAGGGGTTGGTTTGATAGATGTCTAAGTCAAAAAGTGTTGGTGTGTTCAAATTTTTTGCAAAGTTTGGTGAAGTGAAGGATGAAATTTGATGAAGGGGTGAATGAAATGTTTGACCCAATTTTGACCTAGAATGAACCTTTGTTTTCCAAGACCAAGGTAGTAAGAAATAGGATATACCTCTAAAGTGATCAAACCCTAAGGAATCAATGATTTTGGAAATAGGACCCAATGATTTTGGTAAAGCGAAAACTCAATGATTTTCGATAATGATACTCAATGATTTTGGACTCAATGTTTTGCAATGTTTTCCTTGTATGGTAGTGGGTGTAAGGTCGGGTTGTTCAATTGGAGCGATCATACACCAAATGGTCATGTGGGGTTCAATTTTGTCAATTTATCTTGCTTAAGTGAGTTTCTTTTTGCCACAAACACTTGTCTTGATTAAGTCTTCAAACTAAATGTTTATGTCAAAAATACCATAAATTTCACAAGGTCCATTTTGTGAAAATCATGAGGTTGAAGCCATAGTTGCTTATGTTGACTTTGGGAAGTATATAATTCAAGATATTTAGAAATCTCTAAGGATAGAAATTGTTAGGACAAACATTAATATCAAGGCTATTTCAAAAAGGCATCCATATTTAGACCAAAGGGTTTGAAATTTTGAGGAAGATTGTGAATGTTTGTTCGTAATGTTTTGGAACCAAGCAAAGTATTAAACTGGCTCACAAGCATTTACCATCCTAGGTTTAGAAGATACTACTTGCTAAATCCCCACTTGGATTTCTCCAAACACTAAGACAATGCAAACAAATAGAGATTTGGTGACACTGGCTCCCCTCCATGACACACACTTCTCGGGACAACCAAATCTCAAATCCTGAAGATCCAAAGATCCTAAGGATTTTCCTATTTTGACAATTGAGTAGTAAAAATGTGGGTTTGCTTCAAAATGACCATTCCTGCAACAACAAGCATAAAGGTTTTTGGCTTCTAAACAGTTGGTTCGTAATAAGGGATTTCATTCAAGGTGGCCATACACACAACGAGATTAGCTCAAGATTACAAAGAATCAAGAGGCCTCCCGGTCTCTTCCTAAGAAGATATTTTAACATATCACACAGATACTAAGGGTGACACTTGTCGGTATGACACATCCACACTTGTTGTTTATGACTTTTGTCACAAACATATTATTTATATAGCAGCTTGAAAGAGCTTGGATTTAGCTTGTTTTTGCTTGGGTCATTCCCTCCTTTCAAAGTGGGGAGGTAGGCCCTCTAAAGATAAACAATAGAAAGGAAGTATGTTTGTAGTTTGATCATCCCAATTTTTATGAAACAAGGAGTGAACACACACCACGCCTTTTCCCTACACTAGAAAAGGGATTCATTTTCAATCCAAATTGAAAGTTTGTAGGTGATTATACAAAGTGTTAAGGAATGTTTTTGATTCTCAAGATCGCCGAGTGGCACAAGAGAATTGTATATGCACTCAATAACAAAGATGTAAATAAAAAAATAGCAAAAAATCATTAATTTTTTAGCCCTTAAAGCTAAGATGAATTCATCTTATGCACCAAACAAAATGTTAAGTTTCCTTGTTCAATTTTAAGCCCCAAAAATAAAATGATGAAACGAGGGTTCAATTTTAGTCCTGTTTGAGCGTTCTTCTTAAGACCCAATTGAAAATTAGTGTGGCCCTAAAGCATAAAATGAAGAAACATAGTAGATGGTTATAATTTCCCCAAAAGCATCAAACACTTGTTACAATTATAATATTTAAAGATGAGAATGCTTCTTCACTTCAACTTTATTGCCCAACCTTTAAAACCCAATTAGCCTAAAAAAAGCGTCATTGTATCTACAAACACAAGGGAAAAAAAATCTAAAGAGAAATTTGTCTGTTTGATTAGTTCATGCCCTCCTTCTAGCGCCAAAATGTGACCAATATCATAGTATAGGTTAACTACACCTGATCCATATGAATTCAAGGCATATTTAACCCACTAAGCATCAATCCCAATAAGATCATTCACTGTAAACAAAGACAAAGAATCCATTAAAAATAACATTCTAAATCATAAAAGTGTGAATGAGCCTCTAATATAAGACATTGAAACTTATCCTATTGGGGGAGTGGTGTTGCATTGATGTGGGATGGCAACCCTTTCCCAATCCCTTGGATAATGAGCTTGTTTCAATCAGTTTTATTGAAGAAAACTAATGAAACCATGAGAGATATGTGATAAAACATGATTTAAATACTAAATTAACATGATGCAATCTATTTTAACATGATTCATGCTAAGATGATCGATATGGGTGTATGCAAATCTACTCTAAATGTATGCAAGCTTCACAAGATTAAAATCCTAATTACAAAATATGCTAAATGTATGCACCTATGTTATCATGGAAACCATTAATGGAAGCTAAGCTAATATGCAAGTAAATAAAGCTAAAATGATGTTAAATGCGAGTTTAAGTGCAAATGATTTTAACAACATAAGTTTGTTGTTAAAACATGGATTCAATTTGTCTCTAAATAGCTAGGCTAATTTAATCAATTAAGCGAAAAGAGGATGGGATTTAAGAGGAAATAATGTTAGTATACCTGATTTGAGTGCATGATATGATTCAAGACATGTTTAAGTGTCTACAGTTTCAAATTTGGATTTGTAATTCTAAATATTCACTTGCTTGACCTTATCATCTCATTCATTGATGCTCTCCAAGTTTGTCTAGATCTCTTTTGCAGTTTTTAGACTTATCACCTTTCCAAGTTTTGAATCAGAAAGTCCACTCAATATAGAATTTCTTTCTTTTCCATTGTTCTCATATTCCTTGATCTCATCATCACTTGTCGAACCAAAAACATGCATAGTATATATCCTCTTTCAACTAACTACCAAACACCAAATCCAAGAGAGACCAGAAAGGACTCCATCCTGACTTTCCAATAAGCATAATTCATTCCATCAAACATAGGAGCTTCAATACCCTTCTTATGTGCCATCTAGATCTACCTCAAGTGGTTAAGCTTTCTCTAAGGAACCACAACTTTGATACCAATTGTTAGATGCATATGACAACTAAGAGGGGGGGTGAATTAGTTGTATATTTAAACATTCAATCCCTCATTAAATTTCAAACCCTTGTTAGCCCTTAAACCTATATCATGCATTAGAAAAATGTAAGCATATGAAACAATAATGCAAATAAATCCAAACATATATGAACACAATTTACGTGGAAAACCTAAGAAGGGAAAAACCATAGTAAGGATTAGCTCACATATATATGAATAAAAATATGAATACAATTATGCTCACTGCTAAGGGCTCACTGCTCAGAAAAAGAAGAAAGGCTCACTATCAAGAAGAAAGAAGAATAGAATAAGCTATTACAAAGAGATTCACTATCTCAACGCAACATGATAAATTCATCACTGCAACTTTTCATCATTCACAACATTTGGCTTAGTGCCTCCAACAACTTCAAGCACACTAAAAATGTAGAAACCTTCTACTCACTGCATTTGGAGTCATAGACATTAAATCTCACACTTAGATCACCACACTTGATCACATTCACATCATTCACATCATTTAAAATTGACACACACCTCAACACAAACTCCATCTTTCATTTATACTATCCACGACCTAAACAATCTCAATTAGGTTAGCCTTAATGAAACATATGCACCTCAAATGTGCATCACCAAAATAGTTTGGCATAAGAAACTTCCATTGTGGAAAGAAGTGAAGGAAAAACATGCCAAGGGTTAACTAGGACCCAAATATACATCACCATGCTACTCAACACATCCAAAATCCATGAGGTACCTCCACAAATAGCACTAGTATGCCAGGTTGGCCAAACCTGAACTACCACCACAAGAAATCACATACACACTTCTCTAGGTCATGCAGACCACATAGAAACACTCCACAACATCTCAAAATATTCCAACATCATCAAAATATTTTGCAACTCTGCCACAACCACCTGAAACAAAGAATAATTTCATTTTGTGTAACTAGACACACTAGCACAAACATACAACTTACTAACCAACCTTGCAAAACACCTCAACCCCTGAAACATCAAGGGAAGGAAGTTATAGACAATATAAGAATGTTCCCAAATCTTCAAGACAAAAAACCTCACTACAGAGAAATGCGGAGCAATCTCATTTCTCCCAATCAACCTTCTACATAGACAAACACTTTGTTAAACATAACTTTCATTACAGAACGATCTAGAAATTGAAACTATGGATATAAAACCTTTGAACTATTGGTGTAATTAAATATTTAATTACACTTACATAAATTTACTTAAGCATTTAATTATATTCCTAAGTATCATTTATATTCACATGTTTGCTTAGGATATAAGATTCCTTCTAGAAGGATGAGTTGTCTTTTCTAGAAGTATTATCTTATCTAGCTTTCTCATAATTTCCTAGGTGATTAGTTAGTTTGTTGTCACATTTCATAGGATTATGACACATGTCAACATCATATTACATATTACATCTCAACCTCAGCTATATAAGGGATGTTATTGTACTCATTTGAATCATACGTCATACCTCATAATTTGATAGGCCTTAATATCAAGAAAGCTCATATTCTTGCACACTCTCTTGTAGAAAGTTTTCATTGTTTTTGCAGGTGGTCTTGGGTATTGAGCTAATATTCAACTCTTACATGGTATCAGAGCCAAGCCTTGCAAAAACCTTCCCAGATTTGAGGGTTGAGCTATTGCTAGTGAGAGATCTTGGTTATTTTTAGTAAAGTTGAGTATGCTCTTCTCTTGCATCATATGATGACTTGGAGAATTAGAAAAACTTGAAAGAAATACCAAATTTGGGATTTTTTCTTGAAGTTTTTTATTACAGGTTGGAGGGTTTGCATTTTGGGAAAATTTCTGGAGCAAATTTGGTTAGATCCGACCCTTCCATTGCATACATAAGGCTCAAAACCCAAATTTTCATATAAAATACTTCATATTCAGAGGTAAATTTATTTTTTGGTGATTTTTCATAAAATTCGGGTGACTATCTTAAATTTGATAACCAAATGACCATCATAGAATCCCCATCATGTCTTAATTAGGAAATTTTCTTAAAATCACCATAAATTTTGACTTGGGTGTTGGATTTTCACAAACGAGATATCATTGGAAAGCTAGTTCTAAGAACTTTCTAGTGGTGTAGGAATTATTATCAGATTTCATTCTTGTAATATTTTATGTTTGTTTGAAGTTAGATATCCCCTTTGGGCCATCAAGCTCATAAATTTCTACCAATTTATCTAATTTTGGTGATTCAAGTTGCATTTGGAAGGTATTCAGGAGATCTTTCATTGTGTACATGAAATTTTTCTAGATTCAACCCCAAGTATTATTTATTTAGAATTTTGCATATTTGGCATTTTGACTAATTACTTGGACATCCTAACTCTTGGAGAGGTTATATCAATTTGGGAAGACTTCATTTACAGTATATATCATATTTGGGAGTTTCTAATTCATATTGAAGGTTAATGTCTTTGTAATGTTGGAGATATATCATAGTTCATTATGGGGTTTTTATTTCATCCTTCTCTGATAATGTTGAAAAGGGGAAACTATAAACAATGAAGAGATGCTATCATCAAACATCTCTGATGGATTCATTTGTTTCCACATTTGTATAATATTGTTCCCCCTCTTGGTGCTAATAATACTTGAAATTTGCATGGAATTACAAAAGGGCTCATGTCTTAGTAGTTATTGTAATGCATATTGGTGTTGCCACTTTGAATGCTATTGATCATTTTGAGTGTCCTCATACTATTTGGACTAAAATTTGGGAGATACATGGAGATCTTGATACTTAGCCATTCCAGATGATCCTATTTTAGATTGTCTTGTGCCTCTTCATTTTTCAAACATGATACCTTATGATCATGATACTATGTAGGAGTTTGAATATTTGGAGTACTTTGAATCTTTAGATGAGGACAATGAAGTTTCTTCAGATGCTCCTTCTTCTCCATCATAGATAGTTGATTTACCTTAACCTTTAGTGATTCCTTGTGTAGAGTCATTGATTGAGGCTTCCATCATTCCTATTTACTAGGAACATTCATATTATGGCGATGTTTCATTGAGCACATACAATGATTCATTACCACAAGTATCTCATTGTCTTCCTGATTGGGATTCCTATTTATCAAACATTGCATCCTTGTTTATGGAGTCTCATATTTCAGATTTGGAGGAAAAATTTGAGGGGTTATCTCTCCTCTTTGATGACACCCATTTCACAAATTTTTTCAAACCATCTCTGTCTTTGGATCTTGTTCAACATCAGTTTCCATAGTCCTAATTTGTCACCTTCTTCTTTGATTGGGAATGTACCTAATTTAATAGTGGAATATTCATATTTAGTGGACAAGGATACACATGTGTAGTTTTTAGAGACATCACCCTCATCATACATATTCATGCTTCTTTCCTTCAATTCCTATCAGGAATGGGAAGCATCCTCACATTTTACTTGGTTTTGTTTCTTCCAAAAGGGAGATAAGTTATTTGTCGACATTGGATCATGTTTTTTCTTTAGGCACTTACCATTTTTGTAGGCGATTACACATTATGTGGGGGCTACATAGTCTCTCTCTTTCCCTCTTATGGGGGGCTATTGATTATAATGTATCTATGTGACAGATGGTGTACTTGGGGGTATCATGGAGTCCTCCATCCTTCCTTACTTGATTTGCTTTCTTCTCTCTTTTGGAGAGGAGTTTTGTCCCACTGGGTTTTCTCCTTTTCTCCATTTGTGAGGGATTTCATTTGCATTTGTACATGGGCACCTAACATGGCCTAGTAGTCGAGACCCATTCTTGCATATTTGCATCATTTGCATTATAATTTCCTCCCTAAGTTGCACTTATGGGGGGGTGTTGATGTAATTAAATATTTAATTACACAGTTTACATAAGTTTACTTAGGCATTTAATTATATTCCTAGGTATCATTTATATTCACATGTTTTCTTAGGATATAAGATTCCTTCTAGAAGGATGAGTTGTCTTTTCTAGAAGTCTTATCTTATCTAGTTTTCTCACCATTTCCTAGGTGATTAGTTAGTTTTTTGTCACATGTCATAGGATTATGACACATGTCAACATCATATTACATACTATATCTCAACATTTCCTATATAAGGAAGGTTATTTGCATACTCATTTGAACCATACTTCATACCTCATCATTTGATAGGTCTTAATATCAAGAAAGCTCATATTCTTGCATACTCTCTTGTAGAAGGTTTTCATTGTTTTTGCAGGTGGTATTGGGTATTGAGCTAATATTCAGCTCTTACGTGAACACCTTTGATCATCATATCCAAACCGCACAAACATATCTTCAACCATGAAGAAATACAAATCACAACATAGAACACGCCTCTATCACACTACACACTCTTTTATTCAAAATTTCTCAAAAGTACTTGGAAACCAAGTGAACTTACTACATCGACAACACCAACACAACACTACAACACCTTCTCATCATGAATACATCTGTAACACCAACAATCTTCACATCTACAATTTTTTCTCAACACCACACTAGAGGTTGACATCAATGACAACACCAACAACATACTTGCATCATAATTCCTCACTATGGAGGATATTCGATATGTAGTTTTTCCTATGGCTAAAATAAGGCCCTTAGTTGTTATAACTTTTTGTGTGAATTTTAGAAATCTTTATGGGACATGGTTAATCCTGACATGTCATAGGTTTACAATAAAGCCTTTGCTACCAATTCCCTAGGAGTTATTATAAATAAAGGAAACATCAAGTTCATACCTAAAGCTAATAATATTGAGGAGATTGATAATTGGCAACTCACCACTCTTTTGAACACTTCTTATAAGATCATAGCCAAATCTCTTGCAGTATGTATTTTGAATTTGCTTCCCCTAATCATTTAGCCAAAGAAGACTAGTGTTATCAAAGACAACTATATTCCAAGATTTTTTTTTTTTTGGGAAGGTATGGAATGGGCTAGGCATTCATAGTAATAGGTCATCTTTATTAAAATCAAATTTACTAAAACCTATGACTAGATTGAGTGGCCTTTTTATTTTAACTAGGACTTAGGTGTTGGGGTGTGGACCCAACTTCTTTTTGTTAGTTCAAATAAATTTTATATATGCTTTAGCTTATGTTACCATTGATGGTATCTTCCTTGTTTAAGATTTTTCACTCCATTAGCCAAGGCTATACTTTAGACTTAACACTTTATGTCATGGTTGTTGAAGGATTTGGTTATTTTCTTACTAATATAATTTCTCAATGAAGAGTCAAGGGTATTTATTTTCCCATTTCCTCCTCTTAGTTGGTAATGGTCATAATGATCACTTTGTTAATGATTATTTTCTCTCTTTTTGAATAATCAAATAATATTATTTAAACCTTGAAATATTTTAATACCTTCTACCTTGCCTCTAGTTTTGGTATTTGATGACAAAAAATAGTGTTATTAGTAGTCTTTTCTTCCTAAAACTTTATGGTTGGAAATGGATAAACCATATATTTTTCTTTTTGGGTAGTCCTTTTCCCTTTTTATCTTCTTTTTATGTTATGGAAATTTGTGCTTTCATGTATTAAAAATAAATTACAGTATTATAATGCAATGCTACCACTCATGTTTATTATTTAGTTTGTTGGGCCCCATTCAAAGCTTCTTACTAGAAGCTATAACTACTACTCAAATATTTTCTCTAGGACTCTTTAGAGAAAGGAAAAGGATTTCACTGCCACTTGGGAATTTTTAT
Organism: Sequoia sempervirens; assembly: GCA_007258455.2. Classification (NCBI taxonomy): domain Eukaryota; kingdom Viridiplantae; phylum Streptophyta; class Pinopsida; order Cupressales; family Cupressaceae; genus Sequoia; species Sequoia sempervirens. The sequence continues at coordinate 31,558 of VDFB02016437.1, read as the reverse complement.
TTCTCCTATGAGACTTTAGTGGAATTTTCTTAATTGACATCTACAAAGTAGGGTTGAAATTGTGTGCTAAATGGATCATCCATACTTTGGAAGAGCATGAAGATTTTAAATTTTTACTTTGAAATTGTAGTGTTTCTAATGTTTCTTCTAGGTGTAGAACTTGGTGTTGCTTGGGTTTTCATACCATCCTCATCATGAGGGAGCTAGTGCATATTCAAGGTATGTTTGTCAAGTCAAAGTATTTGGTGTGCCTAGGAGGAAATCAATACATGAATTATTTGGAGTGTGAATGGATTTAGAATTGGGATTTCTTTCAACCAACATTATTTATGGTGGTCTCCTATGATCACCTACCAAGATAGACCATTTGATAGACCTCCCTAGGTCTATGTCTTAAGGATTTTAAAAAATTGTATTTGCATTATTTTGGATTATAAAATAGGTCCATATTATCTCCTGGTTTGGACCACATTTGATTCCCTTTTATCGTAGATGTTTTGAAGATGACTTATTATGGTTGTTACACATTTCATGTGTACATGTTTCATCTTGGCCGACAAGGAGAAACTTTTTAAAGCTTGTAGAGAATATAAATGAAAGATACAGTTTGATACAAAATGTATGAGAGTATTAGTGAGTGTGAAAAGAAGTATATGAGGTGTGTTGAAGGTAGTGAGTTGAAGGCACCAGTATATGTTTGAGTAAGGAATGTGCCGAGGGTAGTGAGCTGAAGGAAACATAAGTTGTTGAAGTATTGTAGTGGTGATTAGTTAGTGGATTTCATCAAGTATGTTGTACTGAGGCTATTGCATCCTTTTATAAGTGTTAGGAGGTGTAGAATTCCTTTGGTTGTAGCCATAAAACTATGATTCAGGGAGTTTTAGCTTCCTTTGGGTTGTAGCCCACAAAACTTGTTTTATATCTTGTTTTTATTTGTGAGGTTGGATTTGAACAGTAGCTCCAAACAACTTGCTCACCATGGTTTTTCCCTTCTAGGGTTTTCCATGTAAATCTAGTGTTATGGTTGTGTGCTTGTGCTTTTGAATTGCATTAGATACTTTATCTATTTAAGGTGGTAAGAAGTTGTGATTGATAAAGTTGAATCAGATAAATTTATGGGATATACTGATTCACCCCCCTTTAATTATATCATTATGTTCTAACAAGGAAAAGAACATTAAATATTTATGTCCAGAAGTCACCTTTACCATTGCTAGTGGACCCATCATCCCTTATGAATGTAATACAAAAAATGGTGAGAATTAATATAATAAAATATTTTCCCAATACACCCTAAGTGCCTAGAGACACTTTCCAAGAATGTCAAGGAACCATGACATATGATTTACAAGGTAGATGACACCTTAATCCTAATAAATCACTACTTTCACCACTTTTAAAATCATATTGATCCCATCATAAATAAACTCGTGCATCATATCAACACTAATTAATTAAATAAATTGTTATATTTATTTAATTAGCTAGGACTTATCCTCTAACATTCCATAGAAATCATCCAATTAATTAAATAAATCATATTTATTTATCTAAAATAACATCCTACATCCATTTACTTTAATTCATTAAATAATATAATTATTATATTAATTATCTTAAACCTCAAATCCTAGTCTAATCCCCCACTAATAGGACAATCATGTCACATCCATAATGTAAAATTAAAATAAATACAAGCCACCAATCCAAAATTAAATCAACATTCAATCCTCACCATCAAATCAACTAAAATAATCTTAGCCACCCATCTCTAACTACCTTCAATCTAAATTCCAACTAAATTTTAATCCTCACCATCCATCTAATCAAGTCAATCCTATCCTTCCATCCATCGACCATTATCATTTAATCTCTCTTCCCTCCCAAATTTAAATTTAAATTTTCTCTCAATCAATCCTATCCACTCATATTAAACCAATCTCAACCATCTACTTGTCCTCATCAAATACATAAATTGAATCATACCCAATACATTAAAGAATTAAGAGAATTGGAAGCAAGGTTATGCTATTGAAATTCTTGAGTATAACTACATTCATCCTTTCCATCAATATATTGTGAACATTGCCATTCATGCACTAGGTTTATATTGATTGTAACTTTTCAATTTGAATTGTATTAATTAGTTTTCTCAATCATAAGTAATGGTAGGATATTAAGTTTGGCCTTGAATATTTATTTTTTTTCCTTTTTTTTCCTTTGTCTCTCTACCATAGATATGGTTTTATCTTAAAAGCATTATAAAATAATGATAGTGCAAGCTCCAAAATCACCAAATGAAAGAAATATGATAAAAATAAAACCCTAATTTATTGTAGGTTTTAAGAGATGAAAGAAACTAATAAAATTAGGTTTTTTTAAATTTCTTATAGTGTTGTTATCAAATATTACTCAAATTACTATTTATATTAAGAACTAAATAGTCTTAACCTAACCCAAACTAACAAACAAGAACTAGAATTAGAAACATAAATTGAAAGATATGCTAGGAAAAGAGACTTTCAAAGATTGAAAAGGGCACTTGTGGACCTATAAACTAGAAAGTTCAATAAAGTGAAAATGTATAAAAATATTTCTAAGAGTTCCCTAGTGAATTTTAAGCTCAAGGATTTGTATTTTTGGCAAAGGGGTTATTTTATCCCAAGGGATCCATGGGGGAAATTTTATCCTAAAGGAGTGAGTTTTTCCTCAACAAGTGAGTTTAGTATTATTTTATAATGATACCAAACTAATTTTGATAATTCTAAGATGTTCTAGGGCCTATAAATGACCTATTTATAAAATACATAGAGAGTGAGAGATGCAATAATAGAGAGATTGTAAAATTATAAAAATTACACTAGGAAACTAGAAAAAATAAAGATTGGAATAGCTACACCTACTAAAAATTAGAAGTAAAGGATGATTTGAGCTTAGAATATTCAAGGAAGTTTTTGGAAAATATATGTAAATATAGGATTAAAAATTATCTTTAACAAAGAACAATAAATTCAGTAGTGGGGCTATCCCACAAGGGTGAGTTTGGAATATTGTTAAATGAACATTTTTTGGGAAGCTCTATTTGGTTATGTAATGTAACTTTGTATATGATCATTTTCTTTGAATTTGTATATAATTGCTTTATTTTTTTTAATAAAACATAAACATTAAAGGGAAACCCACCTTAGTCATCACCCTTATGTATAATGCCAATAAAAATCCATATTATTAGTAGAAAAAATATGTGTATAAAGACCTAATATATGCAAAATAAGTGACAACAATGGAAAAAAATGGTGGATAATATAAAATCATAAACATCTCAAAAGATAAATCCTAGGAAGTGTGAAACAATGGAAAACAATTAGGAGATAGAGAAGGGTGATCAAAATTACATGGAAAATGGCTTGATTCCAAGAGGATTGAAAATGACAATAATGGTAAGGGTGTATGTATATTTGAATATAAAAAAAGGGACACTAAAGGCTTTGAATGAAAAGAAAATGGATGAAAAAAAATCAATGGACAAAGCGAAGAGACAATCCAAAATAATGTATTTAACAAAGAGAAAGAAAGTTTGAAAGCACAATATCTTCAATAATAAAATATTCATCCTAATATCCTTGAAGAGTACTTGTAAGAATGGATGGAAAGAGAGAAATTGCATAATAAAGTTGTTGCTTCAAGTTAAAGGACTCATGGATGAAAGAGATTATGGATAATTTAAATGAGAGGAATTGAGGTGTTTATACATGTTATTGAAGGGTTTTAGGGTAAATGAATATAATGGATGGGATAAGCAGGCCATTAATGACATACCCATTAATTTTCATGGCAAGAATCACCAAAATTAGTCCAATTGATTAAGGGGAATGGACAATAGTAGGATAATTATCTAAGGAAATGGACAACATTTAATGATATGATGGAAAAATTTCTTGACAATGATAAAGAGATAATGATAAACTAGTAAGAAGTGATTTCACATTGCTTTGATAATTGGGGAGAGAGTTATCAGATTTAAATTTGTAAACAAAGGTCCTATATAAATACAAAGGAGATAGGTGGGAAAGGATAAATTTACTTGGATAAGGAACACGTATATAAATACATAAAAATGGAGAAAAAAAGGATAAAAAAGTATGGACAAAGTTAAGCAAGGTGTAAACAAGGGGGTGATCCCACAATACTGGTTTATAATTTTTGGCCAAACTGGACATTCAATTAATTTTTTTAACTAAATCTTCACTTTCAAGCACCTATAGCGGCTAATTTGTGAGGAATTTGAAGATGATGCAAAACAGTGATTTGTGACATTTTGTCTATAGATTCTAAATATATTTTTTTCAAAATTTTTGGAATTAGATTGCACTTCTTTTTCCATCTCCTTCGAAAACTAGTTTTTAACAGTAAACACAATTTTTAAAGAGTGACATTATTGGCTAACACAACTTTTTTTCTATGAAGGATAAAATTCTAATTTTTTCAAATTTAAATTCATAACTACGATACCTAGTGCATGAAATTGGTTTCATAGCATTTCATTAAATATTTTTTTCTTAATTAAGTTTCAAAGTCAAACTAGTTACAATTTAGACATGATTTATTGGCTAAAACATAATTTTTTTTGTATTTATCGAATTCAATTTATTTATTTTTGTTGGATCAGGGACATCAATATCTAGTGCACTGATATTTTTCAAATTTTTTTGATAATATGTTATTTTTCCACGTGTAGAACAAAGAGCTTGATTTTCGGTGAAAAACTTACATTCACAAGAAATAAAAAATAAATATAATAATCAAATTAAATTTATTTAAAATTATACTTTTTTGGAAGCTTATAATAAGGACTACATACTTACAAAAAATAAATTTTAAATGAATTCATGATCCCCCAAAGGGTGAATCAAAAATTGTTTTTTATCATCATTTTGATAGGTGTAAAGGAGACTCCATTATAGGTATGGTTTAAAACTAGCTAAGTTCTATCCAAGGGGGTGTGATCTAAGGTGGTTTGATCAAACCCTCTTCAATTGGAATCCTTTAAATTGAACTTTTCAAGGCTTAAATCATTATATTTTCTAAAAATATATGATTTCAACAAAAATCAGGATTTCCTAGAAAGTGTAAACCACTATTGTGGTATCACCTAAGGGCTAGAAAACATGCTAAATAAACACCTAAAAGGTATGCAAAACATGGTCAAATAAGTTGCAAGAATTAAAATTTTTAATTTTACATAATCTACTAGGGTTGGATATCAAAATTTACCTCCACTTTGAATAACCTTCTCTTAAAGGACTCACCTTACTCCATATTTATGCTTTTTTATTCTCTTTCTTTTGTGTTTTTGTTCAAAATTTCTATTTTGAAGATTAGGACAAACATTATGCCTTCTAAACCTTTAACTCTAGATAAAATCCCTTTATTCCACTATCAAAAGGTTATTTAATTTTTTTTAGAGTGTCCACACAACATCAACACCTTCAACACACTCCCACTTTAGTAAAAAGCCTACATACACACTTGCAATAGTCATGAAGACATACACATACATACCATTCAAAGGAAGATGAAACCTAAAAACAAATTAAATCTATTCAATGTTGAAAAACCTTAGTTGATTCTTATTCTATTGTTATTCTTATTGAATAAAATTTCATATAAATAATACTCGAGTAAAGATGGAACACCCCTACTTGCAATAAAATCAAAATTTGAAATGCCATTGCCTCTAATGAGTTCTATGAGCATCACTACTATAAGATACATGTATTTTTCTTTAGTAGAAAGAATGACTATTGCTTTATCCATGTCTTTCCATTCATCATCTAACTTCATGCAATTTTAAAAATTTAACTTAGAAAGGCTCTTTATTGTTCCTCCATTAATTATCTTTAAGTTTGTACATGGAAGTATACATATTCAAGTAGCATTTCACATGAGTGCCAATGATAGGCCCCATATTTGACTTAATGATATTATAAAATAGCTAGCTTATGTGTAATCAATTATTAAAACCACATGCAAAGCCATGAAAATTAGTAAGAAATGTTTGCATGTATTCTTTACCTAGGTTTTTATTTGTAAGCAAAAGGTTTTAAAAAATAACACATTACTATTTGAATGACAAACTTAATTTTAGTTAAATGCTAACTAAAAAAAAAGAAAAGTTTTGTTCAAATGAAAGTTTCATCCATTACCAAAAAATTGATATTAATAATAGTCTACCAACCAAATTACCAAGAAATTTGATATAATAATAGTCTATTGACGTGTGCATGCACACACACACATAACATCATTAATTGTTCAAGCCTTAAAACACCTCACCATAAAAAATATTTAGTGTACTAATACTTTCATTCTATGTAAAAAATAATAAATAAAATAACTTCATTGGCAAACTTCTTATAAGTATCTTCTTAAAATATAAATCATAGTAAAAGGCTAAATTCTTCAATAAAAATTATCTGTAGATGAAATGTTAATTACCATCAACTATTTATGATACATTTGTTTAATATTTAAATAGACCCATTATAGCTATTCTAAAAATCTTCCATTATTCAAACTAAAACCAATTTAAAAAGATTTATTCATATAAAAAAACACATCAAATATATGCCTATATTAAATACAATTCCTTAAACCATTTAAAATCCATATAATGCAATATGCAGAAATTATATTTTAGCTCAGCAATATCCACTATTGATATCTCACAACTGCCCTAAATGAGCTCTGAAAGGCGGCGGGAGTTCCTCTCATACTCTTGATTGAGACGTAACCATTGTTGATGACTCTTTACTGCAACGTTATCGAAAGGAATTGCAACATAACCTTCACGAGGGTTGCTGCCTTTCGCCATTAACTGCTCATCATAGCTTGCAGTTGCGGCTGCATGAGTAGTGAACACTTTTCTTTCTATTATTTCACGTCGTTTGTTAAACTGAGTACATTTTAATACGTAAACTCCTGCGTTTGGGCGGCTAGTTTTGAGCGTTTGCTTTTGCTTAACTGTTCTTCCTCTGGATCTATCTGAACCACCGTAATGTTTTAAGCATTGGGAGTAGTGGGCGTAAGCTGGGTTTGAACATTGCCACTTCTTGCCATCATTTTTACTGCATCTTCTGAAGACAGCTTTTGGTTGTTCTTGCCCATATTCATATTCTTCTTCTTTCTCCATGGAATAAAATTTCTTAACAAGATTATGAGGAAGGTCCTTTTAAGGTGTCATGGAGACGCAGCCCTTGCTTATAATCGTTCCTTTGGCTGTGTCGATAGGATTAGTGGCGTACTTGTTACAGTTAGTTTATGATCATAAATTTTTTAAGTTCATTGTGTTTCTGTATTTGATCATATGTAAAATTACTATTGATTATTTGATCGTTGAAATGGATGGTGTTTATTTAGAGTGGATGTTCACCATACTAATAATTTCAAGTTTCATTTTATGTAAATTTTGGAGTTTTTTTTTTTTTCTCATCTCTTATTATGTCTATAAGTGTTTCTTTGGTGAAGAGCATCTAATGAATGCATAGATTGATGGTTGAAATTAAAAGGATTACTATTGAAAAGATCTTGATCTTACATTTATTATATTTTAAAAATAATATTATCAATAAAATGATCAACTATTAAAAATAAACATAATTTGAATTAAATAAATCAAACTTCATGGATAACTATTGGTACACAACAAATTTAAATTGTCACTATCTATATCTTTATATTACTTAAAACTTGCTTAAATACTTCAAATCCTATGTAATGTAAGTAGAATTGAAGCAAGCTATGTAAAATTACTAAATTATTGATTATTTTAGTGGTTACTAAATGAGAAGGCAATAGCATGTTCACCTATTGTGGGAGAGTCATTGGTCTTTCAATCTTACTCATTAGTCTTGTCTTACTATAGATTATTAATTAAACTCCTTGAAGTTGTAAAAAATTCAAAACCTAAAGGATGTACATGTTCAATTCAAAGAGCTTGGAGTGCAAATTTAATGCCTTTCTAAATATATTGCTAAAACCTAAGATGGAATCTAATTTATAGCTCTAGGTAGGATGATATATTGTAATGGAATAAGACTCTTAAAATAAAACATTATATCAATTTTAAATCCATAACTTAGAAAATGAAAGAAAACTAAATTATTTATGGAATTATTTAAATGTTAAAGTATATAACATTCTTCTGTGGAGTTTAACTATACAAATATTAAGCTTTTACATTTTACAATAGAATTGTAAGGAGATGTTTTCTCTTTCATATATAATTTTTTTTTTTAATATAATCATTTGTTTATGAGATATACAACATATAATCAAACATTCATATTTGAATGATATCATAAAGTCCATGCTTTGAATGGGTACAAACAATTTGGCTTTGTCAAGTTGTGTGGTAAAAGAACATCATCCGACCATTTTACCTCCAACCACAAACCAATGATCCCCTATGCACCTTCCAATTGAAAGTGGCTCTACATTTCAATAGGGGTGACATATTGTGGTAGCTTCTATAGCAATATGACAATATGAGAACTAAGTGTATGAGTACTACACTATTATATATATAGTCTACCATGCATCCCTTATATACCCTATAACTACTTGCCATCTGAATGATATGAAAACTATTAGAAATGAAGGTGAACACTATACATGAAAATATAAATTCAACTATAAAAATGATCTAAACCTATGTATAACCAAATGGAGATAATAAGAAATTAAACTAGCATCATATGAAAAAAGAAAGAAAAGAAAAACACATAAAATTGTGTTTACATGGACAAAATCTTTTACAAAAAACTCCACCAATAAGAGAGGCCCAAGTCTATATTATCTTCAAAATAGAGATCACATATAATTATTCATTTCCCCTCTTTAGTCTTCAATCCTTCAACATTCCTATAAACACAAATGGCTTATTTACTAATTGTATTGCCTTGCTACCACCTTAAGCATTTTTTATATAACATTTTAACCCCCTAAATGAGACATCCAAGTTGATAATCATATCCCAATACCACTTGAATAAAATAAGCATTAATGACATGAAAGTGTAGGTTACAACCATTTTAATCACCTAATTGATTTGGGAACTTGGTTGTCATTATTTTCTAGGTGGTTATTGTTTATATTTTAACTTCAATAATAGCCACATAAGGTGAAAAAATAATCTCATAATGACTTGACGAGAAGTTGTGCACCTAAAACCACCATAAGCTCCAAGATTCTCTTCTAGTAAATAGTAACTTATTACTAGTAAAAACTAGTTATTGATCTTTACTGCTAAATAATTAGCATACTAGTAAACCAAAATGATAAAAATAGTTATTGTTGATGATGAATCCCTCATCCCTTACAAAGGATTTACAAGAAATATTAGGATTAATTAAATACATATTATTTATAAGGTTGATGTAACCTTATTCCTAACATTCTTCCACTTGAAATCATACATTGTAAATACATATATAGGAGTATATAAGTCAACTAAGTACTAGGAACAAGGCCCATAGCCTCCTTGTAATATGTATAATTTTTTTGTTTTCATAAGTTTATTAAGTGAATATGCAACATTCTCTTGAGTGTCAATATTCTTTAGCTCAACCTATCTATTAACAATAATTTCACAAAAATACTATTGTACAATTCACATGCTTAGTTTGTGTGATACATTGGAGTCTTGACTAAAAAAATTGTACTCTAGCTATCACAACCAATCTGAATAGTCCTATAATCAAAATCAATATATGCACACAACCTTTTTAACAAAACTACCTCCTTAATGATATGGGTAACAACCTTATACTCTTCTTCACTAGTGGATCATAAAGAAATTGTGGGTTGCCTCTTACTCACCCAATTCACTACTCCAAACAAATTAAACACATACCCACTAGTGTACCTTTGATTATTCAAGTTATCTACCCATTCTACATCAACGAAAAAATATATTTCCAATGGCTTAACCACATTGCTAGTACTATAATAAACCAAAAAAAATCATAAAAACCACATGAATATCTTAACACTCTTCACATAATTCCAGTGTTTTCTACCAATATTAGTCATAAACCTGCTCAAAACTCAGTGCTTGGACAATATTTGGCCTAGTGCAAACAACTACATACATTAAAATTCCTACAACACTAGCATAGGGAACATTAGACATATTCTCAAAATCATCTTCACTCTTGGGACACATATCTAATGAAACATTAGTACCAGATGGTAAATTAATTCTAATTGTTTTATAATATTACATATTCAAAATATTAGTATTGACATACTTACTATATGATAACTAAAACTTTCTATTTACCTGATATCTTCTATTTTCCACTCAAAATATGTATAGGTTACTACCCCCATATATTTACTATAAAACACACCTGAAAGTTAAGATTTTAGCTCACTAATTATACCCTTGATGTTACTAAAAATTAACATATCATCCACATACAACACAACAATGAGTATATGATCATCAATACATCTAACATATAAACAAGATTTTCTTGAGGAATAAGTTGTATTCCTTGAGAATGGAAGAGGGTGGACGAATCACAAACCACCTGGAAGCATTCAATATGTTGGTGGCTTAGTTGGCATCAATTGGTGTCAAAATGGATGAGGAGTAAAAATTTCAGATCTTGCTTTGTTCTTTGTTTGATTCATGGGATTCTCTTGTTATGGATATTGGGAGTACTTCTATTATTTTGAAGATTGAAGATGTGGTGGGTTCTTTGCTTTCTGAAGAGATGAGGAGGAAGGTATCCATCACTACTAAGGAGGCCCTAAATGTTTGTGGAAGACCTAAGGAAAAAGGAAAGAAGAATGAGAAGCATGAAAAATCCAAATCCAGGGGGAGATCTAAATCCCTTGGAAAGTCCAAAGGTTATTTGCTAGAACTATGGTAAGCCTGGACATGTTTGAAAGAAATGTAAAGAAGAAAAGAAGAAGAAAAAGAAGAAATTTGATTCTAATTCTGAGTATGAGAAGGAAGATGATGATGCATTCATTGTAGCTTTGGAAACTCATGAGGGTAATGATGCATGGTTAGTTGACTCAGGTGCATCTTTCCATTTGACCTTTAATAGAGATTTGTTTTTTGAATATGAAGAATTTGATGGAGGTAAGGTGTACTTGGGTGATGATTCTCATTTAGACATTGTTGGCTATGGTAAAGTTAAAATCAAATTTCCTAATGGTAGAATAAAAAGGATTAGTGGTGTGTTGCATATCCCTCGATTAGCACAATTTTTTTTATCTGTAAGCAAACTAATAGATGCAGTTGTGTAGGTAGTATTTTCTGATGTAGTATGCAAGATGGTTAGAGGTGCTATGGTGATTTCTAGACATGTCAGATATGGAACATTGTATAAGCTTGATTCATGCATTGTTGAGTGCAATAGTACTTCTATAAAAAGCAAGACTGTGGCAGAAGTGATGGTTTCACCTTCAATAGATGGTCATGGCTTTTGGGTACCCAAGGGTGCTCTTTCTTCTGAGATAAATTTACCTATAGAGAAAACTATGTTATGACACCAGAGACTTTGTCACATTGGAGAAAAGGGTCTAAGGAACTTGAAAAATAAAAACCTTGTTGAAGGTTTGTTTGATTGTAATCTTGAATTTGATTTCTGTGAGCATTACATTTATGGAAAACAAAACCGCGTTCAATTTTATTCTAGTTCTCATAAATATTGTGGTGTATTGGATCTTATTCATTCTGATGTTTTTGGTCCTGTAGATTTTCGTTCAATTGGTAAATCCACATATGATGTTTCATTTATTGATGATTATAGTAGAAGGCCATGGGTATATTTTCTAAAGAGTAAATTTGAATTTTTCAATTGATTTAAATAATTTAAAGCAATGGTTGAGTTGTAGTCTAGAAAGAAAGTAAAATGTTTGAGGACTGATAATGGCAGTGAATTTTTCTCTAATGATTTTGATATATTTTGTAAAGATTGTGGTATTCATAGATAGAAGACAACTTCGTATTCTCTAAAACATAATGGAGTTGTAGAAAGAATGAACAAGACACTAATGGAGAAGGCTAGGAGTATGTTGAGTGGTGCTAACCTAGAATAAAGGTTTTGGGCTGAAGCTATTGCCACTGCCTATTACTTGATTAATAGGTCTTCTACATTAGCTCTTGCTGATAAGATGCCTATAGAGGCATGTTCAAGTCACAAACCTTTATTAATACATCTTAAAGTTTTTGGTTGTGAGGGATATGCACATGTGCGAAAGGAGAATCAAACAAAGTTGGAGAACAAGCCTGTGAAATGTATCTTTATCGGATATAGTTATGGTGTGAAAGGATACAAGCTTTAGGATCCTGTTGCACAAAAGGTAATATATAATAGAAGTGTTATTTTTAGAGAAACTAAGCCTACTTTTGTTACATTGCGGTCCGAACAAAGTAAACAAGAAGATTTCATTCAATTTCCTCCTACCCAAAAAATTTGAATCGAGGCGATAAACAAGAAGTTGAGGAGAGCTCATGCAGCTTTGGATCTTGGAAAGAGGAGGAAGAACCTCCAAATCAACTTGTTCGTAGGTCTACAAGGCATAGAAAACCACCTGAAAGGTATACACCTAATGATTGGAGATGTATTTTTTCTTTGAATACTAACATGGATGAGCCAAAATTTGTAGAAGAGGCATTAGGTATGAATGATGCAAAATATTGGAAGATTGCTATGGGTGAAGAAATGGAATTTTTGAAAAAGAATGATACATGGGATCTTGTACTATTTCCCGAAGGACGAAAACCTATTGGTTGCAAATGGGTGTTCAAGAAAAAGATTGGTTCAAATAGAGGTATTGAGAAGTACAAATCAAGGTTGGTTGCAAAAGGTTACTCTCAAGTTGAGGGTGTTGATTATGGTGAGATATTCTCTCCTCTTGCAAAAATGACATCCATTAGATTTTTGCTTGCTATTGCTACTACTTGTGGCTTAGAGGTTGAATGTAAATGGATGTGAAAACTACTTTCCTTCATGGTGACTTGGAGGAGGATATTTATATGACACAACCAGAGCACTACGTGGTGAAAGGTAAAAGTAAGTTGGTTTGCAAATTGAAAAAAATCTTTATATGGCTTAAAACAAAGTCCTAGGATGTGGTACCAGAAATTTGATACATATGTGTTGATTTTATGATTTGAGCATTCTAAATTAGATTATTATGTTTATTATAAAACTGATGGTGATCATTTCTTGTTTATTACATTATATGTTGGTGATGTGTTATTTATTGGCAAAGGGAAAGGTATGATTTTAGAACTAAAATCTCAACTTGTTGCTAGATTTGAAATGAAAGACCTTGGTGTAGCTAGACACATTCTTGTGATGGAAATTAAAAGAGATCTAGAGTGAACAAAAAGCTATGGCTTGGCCAAAGTAAGTACGCTAATTCAATTTTATAGAGATTTAACATGCAAGATTGTAGACCATTGTGTGTTCCCCTTTCTGTTGGAATAAAGTTATCTATTTCAGATTGTCCAACATCTCCATGAGAGATGGAAGACATGAGCAGAGTGCCTTACCAAAATGTAATTGGAAGTTTGATGTATGCTATGGTTTGTATTAGACCGGGTATTGCCCAAATAGTGGGAGTTCTTTCCAGATATATGTCTAATCCTGGCAGAGTTCATTAGGATGCAGTTGAAAGAGTCTTCAAATATTTGCGTGTTACCTCAGATTATTCCTTGTGTTATCATAGTAATGTGAGTGAAGATGAAATTTCCTTTGATATTCATGGTTATGTGGATTCAGATTGGGCAGGTGATATTGATAGCAAACGATCCACTAGTGCTTATGTGTTTAATTTATTTGGTGGTGCAATCCGTTGGATGAGTAAGTGACAGGCTGTGGTTGCTTTGTCCACTACTGAAGTAGAGTATATGGTAGCTACTCATGCTTGTAAAGAATCCATTTGGCTTAAGAGACTATTCACATATTGGAATAAAACAAGGTGCAGTGACAATTTATTGCGACAGCTAGAGTGCGATATGTCTAGCCAAGAACCTGACATTTCATGGGCTAGGACCAAGCACATTGATGTACAATATCATTTTGTTCGAGATATGGTCAAATATGGTAGGGTGAAGCTGATTAAGGTAGAGACTTTGATGAATGTTGATGCTTCTTTAACTAAGCTCCTGTGAGCACAAAGAAGTTTAAATGGTGTTCAAAGATTATGGGCCTTTTGGCCCCTAGCAATTAAGAGACAATGTTTACTCCTCTCATTTCTCTTGAAAGGTGTTCGACAAGTGTGAGATTTTTGGGAAAATGTGTCTCAACCTTGACATTATATAAAAGGTTATTATTGATAGGATATATATATATATATATATTTCCTAGTTAGAGCGATAGGTGTAATATACAATGGAATCAAAGGGGAGGAGTGAGATGCGTGCAAAGAAGAACTTTTGTTAATTTTTTTAGGAAACTCCTAAAATGGCCGACATACATTAAATAAATGATACATTGTAAATCTAGACCATTAATTATTAGGTTTTAGATCTAATGGTGGATATTTTGTTGGCCTATCTTTCCCTAGAATGTAATCCTATTTTATGAGGATGTTGTATTATGACTACGATTGCATAAAGTGATGTATTCTGAGAGTCTGATAGTAGTCGTGTTGTCTTTGAATCTCTAGCGGTGATACTCCTATGAGAAGCTTGCTTTGCAAGTATATCATAATCTTTGTGATTTCTGGATAATATATTGGGCAGCTTTTGGAGTGTGGGGTTTTTCTCCCAAAAGGTTTTTCCCCATGTAAATCATTGTGTCGTGGCATGCATTATATTTATGTAAATAATTTTTTGTAACTATTAAAGGTCTGTAAAGTTTCGCATTATTCTCCTCTCAAGATTAGTGTAGGAAGTTGTTTCGCTACCTTAGCTTCCTTACATTTCTGATCACTTCTCCATTCTCATTTAACTTGTTCCTAAGTATCCACTTAGTTTCAATTATATTCTTGTTTGCTAGTCTTGGGACAAGGAAATTTAGGAACCTTTTTTGGAGCTTCTTCCTATTCAATCTACACTTCTTTTTCTTTAGCTTTTTCTTCTTCTCTACAAGTAGACTCATCTAATTCATATCCATCAATTACCGCTAAATTCTTTTGTGGGTCTTCATCAACCTTGACACTTGCACTCTCAACAATATTTCTTAGCCTCTTGTTGTAGCACCGGTAAGATTTTCTTTTGGTAGAATATCCAAGGAACATACCTTCATCAGACCTTGCATCAAACTTTCTTAAGATTTATTCATCCCTTCTGATATAGCATTTGCTTCCAAACACTTTAAAGTATTTGACAGTAGGAATCCTTCCATACCATAGCTCATAAGGAGTCTTTGTGTTGTTTGCTCTTGCTTGTACTTTTTTAAGTATATAAACAATAGTATGAATCTTTTCTCTCCAATATACTTCTAGTAGATTTTCTTCTTTCATCATTGTTCTTGCAGCTTCTTAAACAATCCTATTCTTTCTTTCAATCACTCCATTCTATTGAGGAGTCCTAGGGGTAAATAAATGCCTCTTTAATCCATAATTCTCAGAAAAGGTATTAAACTCATTAGAGGTGAACTCTCCACATCTATCATATCTCAAACATTTTATTTTATATCGATTTCATTCTCAACCATAACTTTGAATGCTTTAAACTTATCTAGGGCTTCTTATTTTTCTTTGAGAAAAGTAACTCATGTCATTCTAGAACAATCATCAATCAATAAAATGAAATACCTATCACCTTGAAGACTTCTTACTTTGATAGGACGACAAAGATCTATATACACCAATTCTAATAGTCCAGTAGAAGATTGATCTTTGAATTTGAAGCTTCTTCTTGCTTGCTTTCAAATTTGACATTCCTTATAGACAACATTAATAGGATTTGTAATCTTAGGTAGATCTCTCATAGTTTGAACTAAACTTATCCTCACTAGGCTATCGAAATTGATGTGACACATTCTTCTATGCCATATCCAACTCCCATTAGTTTGAGTAATAAAACAATAACCATCAACACCTTTGAGCTTATAGACATTTCCATCTATCCTTCTAGAAGAAATCACAGTTCTAGAGAATTTTCTGATCTCACAACCATCATCTTGTATCCTTTTCTACACATTTTTCCAACATTCAAAAGGTTATGTATTAAACCCTTAACATAGTAAACATCATCATTATTATAGTTTCCATCAAAACTGATTGGACCTTTTCCACATATCTTAGTAGATGTATCATCACCAAACCTAACAAGTCCTCCTTCAAAATTTTCAAGATTAAAAAACTTACTCTTATCACCGATCATATGATTAGAGCATCCACTATCAATTATCCAATAGTTCTTCTCCTGTCTAACATGAAAAATAAAGACCAAAGTGCCTTCAGTTTTAGTACTCACTTTTGGAGCCCTTTGCTTCACACATCTCTCAGAGTTAGCAGAATTAGTTTAATCTTTTAGAGCCATGAACAAGCATTCGTTATTCTCATCATCTCAATAATTAGATTCATCATTAGATATAATTGCATCTTCTCTAAAATAATAAATTTTCATAATCATCTTACTCTTGTTCTCCCTATTTTTGTTATTCAAAGCTCTGTTTGGACATCTTGAAGAATAATGACCTATCTTTCCACAATTGGAACATTTGAAAGGAAACTCATGAATTTATTTTCTAGTACCCTTTTTCATTCTTCTCACAAAGTTATCTTCCTCATCATCAAGATCCTCTTGATTAGATTCCATAGTCTTCTCTGATTTTCCAGCCTTAAAAGTAGTCTCAAGTTTTGCACTTGTACCAAATTATCTCATTTCAAAAGTAGTTAAAGAACCATACAACTAATCTCTGGTATATTGATTCAAATCTTGTAATTCTTCAATAGTAGAAACTTTATGGATGTAAGCTTTATGAAGAGTTCTAAGTGCATTCTTTACCACTTCTTCTTTCAGTTCTCCACCAAGATCGCTGATACCATTAACAAATTCATCCACCTTCTTCAAGTAGCTTGTGATGTTTTCATCTTCATACATTTGCAAGGTCTCAAACATGATCTTCAAATTCTACATCTTAGCTTGCTTTATCTTATTATCTCCTTTATAAATACTTTCTAACTTCACCCAAATTGCTCTAGTAGTTTTTAGATTCATTAGTTTTCACCAATTCAAAATTAGCAGGACCACTTAAGAGAGCATATCTTGGTTTACCAATTTTTTCATAGGCCTTGATCTTATCATCAGTGCTTAAACCATTTATAGGAATAATATATCCTTTCTCAATAGACTTCCAAATCTCAAATCCAAGAGAAACTAGAAAACCTTCCATCCTTGTCTTCCAGAATGCATAATTGGATCCATCAAATATATAAACATCTTTCTTGTACACCATCCCAGATATACCTCAAGCGGTTAATATTTCTTCCAAGGAACCTTGATCTGATACCAATTTTTGAATGCACATGACAAATAAGAGGGGATGAATCAATTGTACCTTAAAACTTCAAAAAACCTCACAAACATTTAGATCCACATTAATCCAATTAACCTTTAATCTATTAGAATGATTTATCATGAAAGAAAATAACAAAAAAATGAAAAACATCGACACCATGCACAAAGGAACACCATATTTATGTGGAAAACCCAAGATGGGAAAAACCATGGTGAGGATTAACTCACAATATAAAGTACTATCAACATCGAATACAATAGGGCTCACTGCCATAATAGAAGAGAAGATAAAGAAGAGTGTTACAATGAGGAATCCATCTCAAAGCAATAGAAAAATCCAGCACAACATCACTAACACCTTCACAGTCTTTCTAAAGAATTGTCTAGACACCTTCTGCTCACTGCATTCAATAATCTAACACATGAAATATTGCATTGCACTTCATAAATTCACACCCTACAACTCTACAATTCACATCACTCACATCCTACTAATCTATCTTATCATCCCTTAACAATTCAAGACTTATTTATATCATATTTAACCTTGAAAACATTCTCCAATGTCGGCTAAGCACCTTAACCATGCAAATTTAAATTAGGTCGCCACCAAAATATTCCTGTGGTAGAAAGGAATGAAGGAGGACCACAACAAACTGTAGTTAGGACCTAAATCCACTCATACACGCCACACCATGCTTCCATAAACATCAAAGCATCTTTGCAAGTAGTGTAAACACCCAAGGTTGGCCAAACCTGTGTTAACACCATTAACACTTAAGCACCCACTTTCTTAAATCTAAAGACAACTCACAAACATCACATAACACTTGAACATGATCTATAATATTCCAAAAAAACCTTGAAATTTAACAAGTTCATTGACAACAACTTTCACTTAAAGAATGTACACACCCAGTACATTCAAACAACTGTCATACATTGCAACTTAAGAAATTGACTTCCAAAGCACCAAACCATGAACAACTTCATATAAAGAAAGATACACACACTACCATCATTCTTCTCAATCCACAAGACCTAAAACAAATCTATGGAGAAATGTGGAGCAAGAACATTTCCCCCATACACCTCAACAATATATAGTTCTCACATTGGTGAACACACCTTCCTTTGCACAATGATCCAACACACTAAATTTTGGATGCAACACCTTTGAATACTATAGACACGTAAATTATCCTGATTGATATCATGCACTTGATTCCTGATTCACTAACATTAGTTCTTCTTGAATCAGTTTTTTGTTTAATCATTCATCTAACCCTCATATCTTCTTGTTTCTTGATCTCATATAACATTTTGAGCATGGATTCTAGGTTTTAAGAGTAGCATGGAGCATTGAAGTGAAAAGCATTTGATATCCATTGTCTAGGCAAAGGAGGAAACGAGGAGAAGACTTCTTATGGCATTATCACATGATTGTAACAAGTTTTTTTAAACACTTTGGGAACAATTATAATCCCATATTTAAGGATTTTGTTATATTCAAGTTTTTAGGACTCAAATAAATTTCATTTGGGTTTTAAAAAGAACAATCAAAGGGTTAAAAAGAACATTAGGAACTTACTAGAGTTGGTTTTGGATTTAAGAATTGAACAAAACAACTTAAAACACTTGATTTGGTGCTATAAAAAGAATCCATTACTACTTTTGAGGTCTAAAATGAGCATGTGTTTTTCATGTTTTGTAATCTTTTTTACAAATTAATACCATTTAAAAGGCATATGCACTTCTCTTGTGCTTCACGACGATCTTGAGAATCAAAAGTTTTTTGGTGATATTAAGTTGTCTAAAAGATTTCCTCCACACTTCAATTTGGGTTTTTTTTAAAATTGAACAAAATCTTGCTAGTGTGAGTTAAGTATATTGTGTGAGTTCTCTCTTTGTTCACGCAAACAAAGATTGATCAAATTACAAATGTGCTTGCTCACTTTTGTTTACCTTTAGAGGGGCCTACCTAAGACCAATTAAAAGGCGACTCCAACTAGTTTTTCACTCAGGCCGGTATATAAAAGGATAATACTAAACTGTCAAGTCCTCATGGTATGTAGGCCTTAGTTGTATAGTGTCTTTCAGAATGGGGTACTACCTTAAAAAGTATAAGCATCCCTAGTAGGATTGATTAAAGCCTTTAGTGGCTTGCTAGATGCTTGCAAGGTTCCATGTCCTTGATCACCTTGACTAAGAACCAATTTGTGTAGAAGCCAAAATCATTTTCTATTTGTTGGTGCAAGTGGTCGGGCCTCTGAAGCTTCCCCACATTTTCACGGTTCTTTGTAGAGATGAAAATTTCATCATGGGAGATTCATGAGAACTGAAGCTTGGCTGGCCCGAGAAGTGTGTGCCATGAAGGGGGGCCAGTGTGGTCAAGCTTCTGGTCATCTGCTTTGAATAAGCGTAGCTAGATTTATCCAAGTGGGGATTCAACAAATATTGTCTCTTTCTATCCTAGGGTTGTGCATCATTTTGAATCAAAATACTTTGCTTGGATCTAAAACATTGAAAGAAAAACATTCAACCATGATCATCAAATTTAAAACCCTATATAGGAAGCAAATACCTTTGAAAAAATCCAAGTGATATTGCTTTCCATAGGGATTCCATCTTTAGAGGCTTCTAAGCATTTGAATTTATATCTCAATTTGATCTCACTAAAGTCAACATTAGGGAAGTATTGCCTTGATTTCCACATAATGGACTTTGTGGGATGAGAAGAAATTGGGACATTAGACATTTAGTTTGAAAAGGCTAAGGCAAGAAAGTGTTTGTGGTAAAAATAACTCATTAAGTAAAGATAAGAAACAATTGAACCCCACACATGTGTTGTTCCAAATGATTTCCTGCAAGATCAAAATCCAAAAACCAAAGTCCAAAGGTCTTAGTCCAAGAGCTCTCAAGAAACTTCTTTCAACACTTTACAAATTTAGAGAGAGACTGGTCTTTAATTTTTACAAATGTGCATCAAAGGACAATCCCAATTTGTATTCATTTTACTATTGTCAAAATTCAAGACTTTTTCAAAGGTTTAAGTATCTCACATAGGAAGTATAGCATGTTCTTCAACACCTAGGTCTAGTAAAAAGAAGTCTCTCTAAGTCTCTTAGGATCAAAATCAACACCTTCATCCACCCTCAAACATCAATCAAAATCCATCTCACAAACGACTCTTGGAAATCTTGAAAAAATCCTTCATACTAGACTTTTGGCAAATCCTCTTGAAATCAAATCAAAATCATCTTGTTGGACTAAGTGTGTGTGGATGCATCTTTCTTCATACACTTAGTTGAATTATCACCTTGTGGAAAAATTTATTCCAAGACAACATCTAACCTCTTGGAGTTTATGAGTTCATTATCACATACAAAACAAATCAAAATTAAATCAAACCAAATCAAAATCAAAATCCAAAATCAAATCCAACATCAATCCAAAAGTCCTAAAGTCTAGTATCTCCTTCAAGGTTTCTTAGGAGTTCAATCATTCAAAAATCATCCATCTTTCACTATCCCATCACCATCCTTGATCCTTAACATCTTATAATTTATTTTTTGTACCTAAAGTTTAGATCAATCCAAGGAGTTAGAGGTTCACCTCCCACATTTCTGAAAATTGATCCTCATTTTATGATCCAAACTAGACCTCAACACAAGAAGAACATGGAAATAAACAAAGAAACATCTACTTCAAGTGACTTGAGTCAAATCACTCTTGAAATCAATCCCATTGGATCTGGCAATCCCCAACCCAATCTTCCTCTAATACCACAATATCCTCAAGAGGAAGGTGGCCAAGTGGAGGACATCATCAACAATGTCCTAGGAATGAATCAAGATGAAATCATAGAAATGGTCCAAAATCCTGAGACTCACAAAATGGTCAATGCCATGATGAAACTTAATCCTTCACAATACATGCTAGAATTGGCAAAAGAAGGGGCTAAACTCCCTTCTAATTTTGATGTAAGCAAGTTATTTAGGAGAAACCTCTTGGGATTATGCCACCGATCTCATTCACCCCTTCATTCCAAAGCATCATTCAACCCATCCCACAACTCACATCATCCCTTGCTCTATCTCAACCAATTGTCAACAAGGGGAGCTCATTGCTTCATGCTCTTCAAACACATCCCCTTGTAAACAACCAAGACTTGGATGCAAACACCATTTTGGGTCAATCCATCCCATTAGTTCCAAAACACCCATATGTTCCACTTGTCTTTCATGACACCAACAATCCATCCCATTTCTTCGCAACACCGACATATCCTCTTAACACACAAGTCTCTCTCCCCATGACTTCACAAGGAGAAGGTGGACTATTTGGACAAGGGGGAACCTTTGACCCCTCATCATCATCATTTCCTCAAGGGAATACACCACCCATCTTCCCACCATTTCCACCTCTACCACTAACATCCGCACCAATCCTGGGTTTAGGGAAACCCCCTTTACCAATCCTTAATCAAAAAAATCAAAACAATCCCCTAATCATAAATCAAACCATCGTACCGAATCCTATGATCATGCCATCAATATTGTAACAACAAGTGGCCACAATGCAAACAACACAAGCAATCAAAACATCATCTACCATACCCAAAATACCTCAAAATATGGTCTCCTAAGGGCCTATCATATCAACCACACCATCCACCACACAAATCAATCCAACAACACCTCTCATCACAACATCTCACAAAATTCTGAATCCTCCACCACCACCACCAAAACCAAACATGGAAAACCAATATAGCATCACATTGCAAGTTGCCTAACAAGCCTATCAAAAGACACTTCAACAATTTCAAAATAAAAAATCTGCACAAGCTGCACAACAAGCAGCTCAACAAGTGCAGACACAATATGCCACACAACATGAACAACACGCATAATAGGCTTCCCAAGCCCAAACTTTGTTGCAACAACAAAAAGCCACCCAAGCTGCCCAAGCTATGCAAGAAACTTAGGCGGCTTAAGCCACATAGGCTGCCCAAGCTACACAAGCTGTTCAACAAGCCCAAGCTCAGGCACAAGCTGAATATCTAGCTCAACAAGCTCAAGTGCAAGAACAATACCAAGCACAACAACAAGCAACTCAACAGTAAGCATATCAACAAGCCCTGCAACAATACCAAGCGCAACAAGAAGCAACCCAACTATTAGCCCAACAACAAGACCAACAACGTGCGTTGTTGGCACAATAGTAATTGCAGGCATATCAACAAGTATTGATCACACAATAAAGCTTGCAACAACCTCCCACAAACACACAAAACACCCCACCCATCACTCAAATAATCAAACCACCTCAAAACACGTTCACTCCACCTCTCGATCCGTAAAATGATATGTTGACACAAATCAGATTGCTCTCGCAACAAGTGCTAGACCTCAAATCTAGGAAAACAACAAAAACACCAAGCAATTTGTGCCCCTATCTTTTTCGACATGAGCCTTGCGATGGTACCATTCCCAAAAGGGTTTTAAATCCCTAAATTCGACAAATATCGTGGGATGGGAAACCCTGAAGATCACATCAAGGAATTCCAGGTACATTGCATGGAAGTTGCATACGATGACACATATCTAATGAAACTATTCCCACGAAGCTTGGATGGCCCAACAATGGAATGGTTTTCTCGTCTTTCCCTTGGAATTAAAAAGTACCAAGAAATCGTGGACGCATTCATACAAAACTACACATTCAACATTGGCATGGATGTTAGTCTAGAGGAACTATCTACACTCAAACTTGAGCTAAGGGGGAAACATTCATGTCTTTCTTACAACTATGGCAATCCAAGGCCAACAGGAGTAAGTGGACCATGCTAGAGGAACAACAAATCTACACCATCATTGCCAATCTTGAGAAAACCTTGTCTTTCCATCTAAAAATGCAATACATTACCACCTACGACCAGTTGATCCCCAAGGCGCTCAACATCAAAAGAGCCCTTATTGCACAAAGGGGGAAACCCACATATCAAGAATATCAAGACAATCACTCATCAACTAGTTACAATGAAAAACCTCACACATGGGTGAAGAACAAAAATGTCACTAATGATGGTGTGGTTGATGCCAAGGTCATAATTAGTGCCCCAAAACAAAACATGCAATCATACCAACAATCACATGGCAACAATCGAAACAAAACACAAGCCAACACGATATCACAACCACCCAATAATCAAGTCAATAATTTGAATAATCAAGGGGGACCACCCCCACGAAACAAATATCCTCCCAAGAAAAAATACACAACCCTTGGGGAATCAATCAAATCCATCATGAAGAAGTTGGTAAACAAGAATCTCATCAAAATTTCCATTTATGAGAATTATCAAGAGCCCCAAGTGAAACCACCATGGTACAATTGAAACCACCTTTGTGATTTTCATAAAATCAAGGGACACACGAAAACCAGTTGCATGAGATTGAAAAATATAATCCAAGACCTTATTGATGAAAAAATCATAAACATTGAGCAACCAATTGGAAATCAAGACCTAAAGATACACACAAATCCAATGCCTGATCATAATAAATGGAATAACCATGGAAAGAAAAAGTATGACAATGTAAACCATGTTTATGATCATGTTGTCACATCCCTAGATGAATGGGTCACTGCTATTAACGTCAAGGGAGCCAAAGTTGATTGTGGAGTCACCACACATGGCGGAAAAGCTACCATTGTTGGATCATCACAACCACCTAGGGCATCCACCTCAAATCTGAAATCGATTCCCAATGGTCATAATGTATTGGATCAGCTAAAAAAACCCCCGCTTAAATCTCCATCATTGAGTTATTGAAGATCTCACTCGTGCATAGAAAAATCCTAGAGGATGCATTAGTTTTATCCAATATCTCCACAGATCTTGATGCTGACCAGTTCCAAGCTATGGTTGTACACATCACCACCCCACATCTCCTAACATTTTTCGATCAATACTTTCCCACCCAACCATCTCATAACCGCACACTCCATCTCAAAGTCTTGGTCCATAAAAATAAAGTCAAAAAGGTCTTGGTGGATGGGGGTGCAGGTCTAAACATCTGTTCACTCAAGCTAATAAAGAATCTAGGATTCTTTGAGAATGCCATTGAAAAAGGTAAGGGTATAACAATCAGGGCATATGATGATCAAGAAAGAGTGTCTCAGGGCACTATTCAACTCCCTATTCAAGTAGGTCCAACCATCATGGAAACCACATGCGAGGTCCTTGACCTTGATTTACTTTATAATATTTTCTTGGGGTGTCCATGGATCCATGGGATGCAGGTAGTTGCATATACTTATCATCAATGTGTCAATTTTCCCTACCAAAATCAAGAGGTCACGGTCCATGGTGATCCCAAGCCCTTTTATTATTGCAAGAACTTGGAAGCAAAGTACTAAAAAATCCCTCAAGTTCCAAAGAATGATGAAGGCCCTTCAACCCCATATGTAGACCCAACTACCTTAGCCTCCACCTATGAGACAAAGACACCCACCATTCCTAACATCTCTGAAATCAAAGTAATTATCCAAGACAATGGGTGTGGGGATTACATAATGAAGAAAAGTGATTTCATAGTGGGAGAGTTACCTCAATCCCCTAGGTCTTGTGGGTAGCCCCAACTGATTGAGACATCATCCCAAACCTTCAAAGTAGACCCCTCTAGATTTAGATGTTGGGGAGACCTAAGTCGAGAAGTGGTAGATGAAAAAGACATATCAAGCTTATTGTACCAAGATGAAAGGCCTGTGCCTGATATTCTCATGGATGATAGTAGTAAAGGACTACAAATGATGCTTGGTATGGGCTATAATAGAAATAAAAAACATGGATAGAATGACAATGGGATTCTAGTACCTCTCATTCCTGAGAAGGGTGTTGGCCTCCTACAATGATATGATAACTCAACCTTTACAACCATGATTCAGAGATTAGACATCTAACCTGAATAGTTACTTTAATCATCATGAAGGTGCATTTAAATTGTCAACCCAGGGATGTGAACTTGAAATGGGCCAACACAGTATGTGCACTAGGAACTCTTAAATAGCCATTTCTAATCTACAACTAAGAAACACACAATACTGAAGGTAAATTGGTTGAAAAGGAAATAAAGAAAATGCTAAAAATCAACAACTATGTTGAACTAAAATGCATATCAGGAATAAAATATCTGAGCAACAAACAAGAAACTACTCTATTTGCTTTGGCTGCAGGAACAATCATAGAATGGACTTCTAGTGGTTGCAGGAATAGTCGATGCCAGAATTCTAACTAAGTACATAACAAGAAATAATAACTAAACTAATTACTCTAAATAATGGATTAATCACCAAGTGGCCCCCCTTGGATGAGTATCCACTAAGACTAATACAAACTCAAATGCTTAAACTTAGACTATCATCTCATTCATTGAAAAATGTATAAATAGAGTAGTAGCATGGCTATAGCATTCTCAATATCATCTGACAACAACAATCAAGAACTAAGGACCCACAAGAAGAAGATTCAAATCCTTATTTATACTACCAACTAAATAGGGCGGTCAACTCCCACTAACTGAGAGGATGCCATTTAGGGAAAGTGAGGAAAAGAGTGGCAGAGCGGTTATGTCTGTAGGGAATCTAGTTTGACATGCATGCCCAAAGCATGGACTCAGCACTGCAGTAACGCTCACGATTGCTCAATGCCATGAATACAAGGTAGTTACAATTGACTGTTGTGGGGAATTTGCTGCCGTCATCCTTTAGTTGACTCCTTTGAATGATTCCCCTACATGATCATCTAACGATTTCCTTTCTCAACTTAGCATCCACAAATTGTGTCCTGCATAGCAATGTCAGTATGCATAATAATTGCACATCTATAATCACCTTAAAGAACATTCATCAACCACACACAAAGTCAATATAGATACTCCACATAATATACCAATGTCATTAAAACTTCACAGAGATAGGGTTAAACCCAATGTCAATGGTTTGAGGGAAACATTATGCAAATATTAACACTCAAATACTAAAGTTCATGACACTGCCAACAAATGGACTATAAATTCTACCCAAAATTTGAACAAAAACTAGGCTCATCATTCCCCCCCAACCTAGCATCTTGTTGGTCCTCCAGTAGTGGAAGGGTTGTTCTTTTGTTTGGTCCTAGCTTTGAAATTGGCAACCACTAGCTGGCCAACATCTATCTGAGTAGAGTGTGAGTTTGGATCCCAATAAAATCCACCTAATTTGTCAAATTTGTTCCATCTTTTCCTTTCTGTAGCAATATCATATTGATAGAATCTGTAGTTTGGTAGTGGCCACATGAGAATGGGTGGTTAGAAAGTCAGGGGAAGCCAAAATATCCCCTTTGTTCTACCAATCTGGATATACCTATCAATTCGCTTCAATGTTGCAACACAATTGTGAATAGAATGGGGTTCAACTTGTTTTAGCTCATCTGTTAAACTATTCCATAATTGGGCCAGGTATCCTCTTACAAGCTCCTCTTTTGCTGTTGCTTTGACCTCATATTCAGTGTAGAAAGCTTCAATCCAGGGCATGATTCTGTCACCATAGCTTGGTCTGAGAAGTAGATCTTGAGCCATTCTCTATGAATATCCCTCAGTTGGCTTGACTCAGCCCTGATGGCTAAGGGGATGTTAGATTCCATTTTCTTATAAGCATTGTTCTGCTCACCCCAATTAATCTCATTTTGTACCCAAGACATAAATGCTCATAGCTGAATATCCCCAACATATAGCAATGGGTTCCAATCATGATCCTGCGTGACAACATAATTGTGCAAATAGAATTCACATAACAAATTTTTCATCTCAGGGGAAGCAATCCTGTAGGAATTGAAGAATTCAGTAGGAGTTTCAATGGAGGGGTTTAAATTTGAAACAATTTTTGACAACTTGAAAGAGAGATATTTCTCTCTCAAGTGCAAGGCATAAACCCTTGGAGGAGCTCTGCATTCTAGAATTTGTGGCACCAGGATCACAATGTGATCTAGTTTCTCCTTCAAAGTAGCAATCTGATCTACTTTCTTCTTCAAAGTAGCAATCTCCTCATTTTTCTCCTCAATAACCTCATCCCTCTCTTGTATTTCCTTTTTTAGTCTCTTCTCCTATTTCCATTATTCTTCCCTCCTTTCTATTTCTTTCCATAAATTTAAAATTCTTACATGAACCATAAAATAAGGAGGGTTATGAATTCCTACCAGTGTTTTTGTTGATGGCTGCTCCCCATACAATACTATCTACATGAACTCGAGTTGTCCCGTCATTTTTGGCTACGGGGGTAGTATTTCTTTGCCCCCTTCTTGCTGCAGGACCTCTTGCTCCTATTCCTGGTTTTTCTCTAGCTCTTGCTGTGCTTCTTGTTGTGGCTGTAGAAAATCCTACTCTTGTTCTTGGTTTTGCTGTAGGAACCCCTGCTCATCCTCAAACTCCTTTGCGATATTAGCAAGGTCTGCCAGTGTTATGTTTGATTCTCTCCCAAACATATCCTCTTCTTTTTCTTCAACATGGTCTTGTTCCATTGGAGCTTCAGTGTCCCCATGTGATGTTTCACCATGCACAAGGATTTCCTGTGAAGGCATACAAAAATTTAGCCCAGTTGGTTTTGAATTCCTAGGGGTGCTCTTACATTTTCCTTTGGCTGCAGGATGAATAGGGTCAACCTTTCTCTTCCTAGAACTTGAAACCTCTTTCTCTACAAGCTCTGTTTGGGTATTTTCTTTTTCTTTTCTTGTTTCAGCCTCTTTCCTCCATGCCTTGGTTCTTATTAGGGCATGTAGGGGGACACCATCATCAGAATTAGATGAAGAGCTTTCTTTATCTGAATGTTCTTTTTTAGAGGAACTAATGCTTATGGCTTCTTTTGTTGTTGCAGGAGGATTCATATTAGAACTAGCGCCAAAAGTTGAAACACCAGGAGTGGCTTCAACTATGCTTAATCTTCTACTAACCCTATGGGGTTGGGGTAAAACCCTAGGTTGTAGTTCCTTAGGTCTAAATTGATCAACATTTAAAAATTCTTCCCAGGACATCTCAGATACACTATGCAAAGATTTATTAACCAACAATTTTATCAAGCAATGGTGGGAGACAAAGTTGTCCCTACCTTTTTGTGCTTCAACTTCCATGATTGAGAGAAGACTGTATATAACATTGGGCACATTCATCCTCCTTCTGTGCCTCATGTGGCTCAAGAGCTTGAAATGTACTGAATGCAGGTTTGACAAATGTCACTCACAGGTGATATACCTCATAGTGTAGAAAACTACCTGCTTCCATGGTTCAGGAAGAGATGTCCTTTTTGCACCCTATTTATCTATGCTAATTGGTGGGTCGCCATGTACTGTAAATTCTGCTATGGCCAACCTGGAATCCCTAGAGGTAGGGGAATGTTGACCATTGACAGGTAACCTTGAAACTTCTGCAATTCTCTCCTCAGTCGCCACAACTTCTAACCCTTTTACTGTGGCTTTGCCTTTAGAGATTGTTTGAGCGAATTTGAGTGCAATGCCTTTGTCAAAGCCATCTAGCTTCATGAAATAATCAAACCATCCACAGCGTTGAAATTCTATCAGGCATTGTGCATCTTCAGCAAAATGTCATGAACTGAGGGCTCATTCTAAATTAAGCCACCTCCCATTGTCTGAAATCACTGTCACTCAGAAAAATTTCCTTCCTTTGCAATTTCTATCTGAAATCCAACACCTTTCTGCTAAATTTACACTGCCAGTGTCGACTGAATTTCCTTCTTTGTCTCTATTTTCACCATTTACTGCTTATAACTCAAGACTACGACAGGAAAATTAAGGCAATAAAATGGTTGATAAATGAGAGCAATAATAGAAGGAATTGGCAGCTCAGTTAACATCACCTCACACATGCGAGCCAGATTTTCAAATTAGCTTATTTAAATTTTCTAACGTAGCCAAATTATGATTTGACACATGAGCAGTATATTTGCAATTTTTTTATTCCCTCAACCTAAATTTGGACATGTTTCCACACATGTGAGAAGGGAGTGGTGAATTGACAAGAAGTAATGACATATTATGTAATCACCTATAGTAACGCGCCATGATTAAATAAATGCACTTACAAGGTAATTAAGAGATGAGAATTATCGCGTACATACCTGGGCGTGCAAATGATGTGTTACAAAGATCGTGGAGAGAAAGTACCGTTTTTCCCTTTTTAGAAATAATTGAGCAATTAATGAAAGTGATGTGAAGTGAAGTGAGGTAGAATGAAATGATGGAAGAGAGAGAAAGGTGATACAGATGGACGGATGGGCGGGTGGGTGAAGAAATGGATTTCCACTAGAGTGGAAATCTTTATTATGAAAAATACGTACCTTAATTTAGCCGAAAGGTGGGATGCTAGGTCCACCACTTTTGGTTGCAAGAAGCTCATGTGCTGAATGCTGGGTGAATTGCTATAGGAGCTATTCCTCAGTTTTTGCAGGGTCGATTTGGATTCCTTTGTGAGAAATGTGGTGGCCAAGAGTTGCACCTTCCTGCATCATCATGAAGCACTTTTCACTATTCAAGGATAGGTTTTGGTCTTCACATCTCTGTAGGACCTTCCTGAGATTCTCCAATGCTTCATTAAAATCAACACCATAGGTAGTAAATTCATCCATATAGATCTCATGTAGTCAAGGGAGATGTCTGAAAATATGCTAATGACTACCCTTTGGAAAGTTGCAGGTGCATTGCATAGGGAAAAAGGAAGTACTGAATAGGCATATGTTCCCCATGGGCAGGTGAAGGTCATTCATCTTCTCCTGGTCGTTAGGTGCAATTTGAATCTGGTTGTAGCCACTTAATTCGACTAGGAAAGAAAAGTATTGCATTCCTACAAGTGTTTCCAAAGCTTGATCACTGAAGGGTAGAGGAAAGTGATCCCTCCTAGTGGCAGCATTCAGTTTTCTATAATCAACACAAACTCGCCATTTTCCTCCTTGCTTTGGCATGATCACTAATGGAGGCACCCACTGGCTGTCTGAAATAGGATAGATAAATCCATCATCTAACAATTTCTACATTTCTGTTTTAATAATTTCTCTCAATGTAGGGTCGATTCTTCGTTGATGCTGCCTTACTGGTTGACAATCATCTCTGATGTAGATCCTATGAGTGCAGAGCTTAGGATCTAGTCCTTTCATATCATGATAGTCCCATGCAAATGCATACTGATGAGACTTTAGTAAGTCTGCCAATTGCAATTGTCGTTCTTCACTTAACTTGTTAATATTCAAATACCTTCCTTTAGACACTTGTACTTGAATAATCAATTCTATCATAGCTTCTTTATTAACACACGGTACCTTGAGTTCATATGGTAGCATGGTATGGAACATGTCTACCACTACAGGAATTTTATCTACAGGCATAGTGGCTATAGGAAGAGTGGTTGCAAGAAGTTCATTTGTAGGTGGAGTGGCTACAGGAAGAGCAGGCAGAACAAGTAGAAGTTTTTTCTTTGGATTATCAGAACTAGATGTGTGAGAGGATGATGCTTCCCCAACTTCACAATGGTTCTGAATTATACTAGATAACACTTCATCTTCGTCTTGAAGCTACAAGAAAGGGATTCTACCTAACATCATGAGCTGTGCCACTGAGTTGACTTCCTCGGCTTTTTCACCAATATGTGGCCGTACAAAATCCTCTTCATTATGGGTTGGCTGAGCAAGATGATAAAGAACAATATTTTTAGTATTCCTTCCATCAGAAATAGTCATGTTACCTGACTAACACCCAATATAAGCATCTGTTGTTGTCAACCATGGCCTCCCAAGAATGATAGGATATCCTCCTAGGGTGGCATTAGGAGAGAGAATCATGAGGTTTGCTGGATACTCCCAAGAGTCTAGAATTACCACAAGGTCTTCTACTATACTATCAGGCTTCATAGTAGGACTATCAACAAGTTGTAGGATAGTAGGAGTAGCTCTCATACTTGCAATATTTAGTTGCTGCAGGATGTCTTTGGTCATCACATTGATTGCTACCCC
>VDFB02016436.1:0-17462 GCA_007258455.2 Sequoia sempervirens | reverse complement strand
ATTCTATACACTAGATTTTTTGGGAAAAATTTTAAGATCCCCCAAAAAAATACCTTGTTTTTTGAGACTCCAATTTTGGCATTTGGATAGGTGATCTTAGAGTTTTGATGCCTTTTGGATATAATGGTGATATCCATTTTGCACTAGGATGCACCATTTGAAGGCTCAAGGCCAAATCTCTAAAAAAGTGGATAGGGAATTGCAAATTTGAAGCTTTAATACCATTTTCAAGTGGATGATTGAACTTGCACAACACCCCAAGGATCACCTACAATCAAATTATCCCATCACAAAAGAGAAAATCTACTGATTTTCTATGGAACTTGAGAATTCATTAGATGCAAGATGATAATGATTGATATTATTACAATATACAATGAAAAACTGTTGTTATAAAGACAAGGATGAAACCCAAGAGAGACTTAAATTAGATAATGACATGTGTCTTAATTCTATGATGAGATAAAAAAACACGACTTAAGTAAGCTTAAGTATGGTTGTGTGAATAGGACCTAATATAACTAATTAGGTGATTTTCCTTTTTACACTAACATTTTGTAAATGCATGGATTACATGAACTTGGTTAGAGTCAATTGAGTAGAGTCAAAGGAAGATAGAGCAGCAAAGTAATTAGAACTGAATCTCCTTATGAACAAAGTTGAACACGTGTAGGCCCAGCTATGAAGCTTCTTTAGGTGCAAAGGAGAAGATAAATTTCAAAGTTTCATAAATTGTAAACAACACTATCAAATGAGTAGGAGCAATATTTTGGATAAAACTAAGAATTTTAGTAGTCTTTAACATGAAAAGGTATCAGTTATTGAGAATATGGTAAAGGAGCTACAAGAAAGGCCAATGGCTAAACAAAGTTAGGACCTTAATAAGAAAGTCAAAATCCTATAGGTTGTTGGTTATAACTTTGTTGAGGTTGAAGATTGGGAAGTGGCTACTAGAGGTGAGGACATGAACAAATTGGAGATACTATTAATTAAAAATTTGAAGATGGAACATAAGCTAACTCAATTGAAGGTCAAACTATCTAAAAGCTGAGCGCACAAGGTTTAGAAGCTAAGTTGTCAATTCTAGAGTGAACCCTGAGCATACGAAATGTCTTAGAACCAGATCCTAGTTCAAATCACCTATAGATTCGAGCAGGGTTCAAATTTCTCTCACTTGAAATGTTCCTAACTTTCATGTGGCTAATCCAACCGACTCCAGTGATGATGTGTTGATTCCAAAGCCAATCCAAAGTGTTCTGAACTACAGACACAATTTTATAAGGGTTTTTGTTTTACTTTTTTGCCCTGTAAAAGCCCTAAACCTTATTGTTTTATTTATGATGTGACTTTTATCTTCCACAAGAAGGGAAAAAGGCAACAAACAAGGAGATAATTTGAAGATTGAGTGCATTTTTTATTTTATTTTCTTCGGCAAGTTTCATTCGCAGACCTGTTCTCTGTCGTTCATAATATGAAAAACTTTAATAACTTCTCATTTCTTTTCTTTTTTTCCGCTGTCTTTTGTTTTTCACTTCTGTTTGATTTATTATTTTTTGTGTATTTTTAATTTTTGGATTTCAAATTTTAATTTATTTAAATAAGTAAATGCTTATTTATTTAAATAAACAATATATGTTGCCTATTTATTAAATAAATAAAAATTTATTTATTTATAGTCTAAGTAGCCGGTCCCGGTATTGGTTCGGGTTCGGGTTCGGGGGTTCGGCTAATTTTATTTTATTTTATTTTTGAGGGGGAGGGGGCGGTTGGGGGTTTCGGTTTGTTAGTACAAAAAACATGTAAAAATAATATATACTATATATACACACACACACATTATTATTAAAATAATATTTCCTAATTATTTATTTAATACTCAACTTTTTAATACATTGTATTCTTGATGATAAGATCGTCTTCAATCTTCTCTAAAGTTTCTTTTTAGAAACTTTCTGTTTTTGTAAATCTTGTAAATTATTTATTGAGCTTTGCTCAGTGTAAATAATACATCAAATATTTACCAATTACTTGCATAAAATATATATATATGCAGCCTAGAAGCATGAATTAGGATTAGAATATCACATAACATCATATAAACAACAAAACCACCATAAAATTGAATGTCATTTAAAATATGCATGATAAATATTCATCGTTGAAACTTGAATTGTGGTAGCTTGATATACAAAGTATATTGATGCCAAGGTTCAATTTGTATGATTTTGAAAAAAGAAGCCAATTGAGTAGAGTTATCAGCATTCTTCAGAAATCATAAGAATTTGTTTAGTACACTAGCCATTTTGATGTCTTCTTGCAGTCTCAAACATTAGTTTGTATCATTGTTACATTGGTCTTGAGAGTGGTAACTTAATATAGCTCCACAATACAAAATCTGGTTTACCTGTGCAGTGTAACAGTGGCATAGGCAGATTTTTCTTTGAAAGAACCAAAGGGTGACTGCACAATTGAAGTGTATAAACACATATCTTTTTGTAATATCAAGGATACTTTTTGAATCTTCCATGCATTGCTAATCTAAAAGGAAAGGTCTTTTGCCTAATCTGTATGCAGCCATGCTTTTGACATTGTCAAAAAGAGCAAAACTTCCCTAATGATGCAAAGGCATGGCCAAGCAGTTCTAACTCTCCACATGAGAGAAGAGAGATGATGGAGAGTGCATCAAGTCAGTGAGAACAAAAGGGTAATGTGTTTTAGTTTGTAGTATTCCTCTAGTTCTCTAGAGATGTGTGATAAATTCTCAGTTCAATGATGTAGAACAATTTTTGAAAAAAGAAAGTTGTGCAACAGTCCGCTTTGAATCCAACAAGCAAAAATGAAAGCTCAGCCTCTTGGAATGAAAATGCTTGTTTGCAAAACAAATGAATAAGAATGAGGTAGTTAAGGTGTTTAAAGTGATTTAGAGGTCACTTTTAGGGTTCCCTTAGGTGTGGGTCAAAGTCAAACTCCATAAAACATTAAAAAAATGCTCAAAAAAACACTTTTTGGATGCCTAGGCACGTGGGTTCTATCTTGCTTCGCCCGGGTTCTATTTGGGTTTTGCTCGGGTTCTGTCTGGGTTTTGCTCGGGTTCTCTTGGGTTTTGCCTGGGCGAATCAGACCCAAAAATGAAGGATCTTGGTCGAACCCACAAGCGAATCAAACCAGGATCCGAACCAGGAGTGAACAAGGACATGAACTAGGGGTTCCAGAGGCGAATCCAGTAACTTAGTTTATAATATTTATGAAAAATGAATATTTATAATTATTATGACACTTAAGTTTGACAAATTGATATCGAATTAGAATATTTGTATTTTGAATTTGTAATATTTATGATCATTTTGTTTAGTATATGTATGATATGATATTTATATTTTTTTGTACAGACATACCCAAACATACCCAGGGCCCCCAAAAATTTCTGCCATGCTGTACTCACTGATTCTGATTCGGCAACTTAGCTTAGAAGCTAGAGTGAAAGAACTTGGTATGAAGGTTGAAGAAGAAAATAAATAAATATCAAAGCTAGGGGAAGATATATTAAAGGTATATAGCTCTATGGATCAAAGAATGGCAAGGTCAGATGACTGGGATCTGCCAGAGATTGCAATTTCTGAAATTCTAGAGAATAATGAAACAATTTTTTTTATATTTTCCCATTAGAAGACAGGCATAAATTTGATGGCCATATACATGTCAAACTGACATGCAACCCTTGTGTCAAGACTCCATGCAAACTTTAATGATCATTCAAATTGTTGCCAAAGTACACATGCTGCAGAAGCCTACGTACTGCATAAGTGTAAATCGCTACCAAAGCACACATTGTTGCAGAAGCTTATGTGCAATGGAAGTACACATTGCTGTAGAGGATCACATCCAGGCAGTCATCACTGAAAAGGACTAAGGCTATCGTGGAATTTGAGAAGAAGTGAAAAGTGTCATAATTTTGCATTCAGGGTGCAGGGACTCCCACCTCAACCTTTTATGTTGTGCAATTGACTCAAGTTGTTTTTAGTCATTCTAGGGTATTTATTTTGTTGTTAGCATATAATATTAGTTGGGATGTGGTCATTGTATAGCTATTCCATAACACTATCTCATAAGGTTATAAATAGGAGACCTTGATCTGTGAAGGGGATCGATTTTTGGATTCAACAAGGAAAAGAGTCATTGAGAGCTTCCAATTTTAAAGGAATAGCTACTTTATTTAAGATGTCTTGCAAGGTTTTCATTTCATGAAAGAGTTCTATCTTTTTGAGAGCTATTCTTGTACATTCTTTGGTTTATTTAAGATGTCTTGCAAGGTTTTCATTTCATGAAAGAGTTCTATCTTTTTGAGAGCTATTCTTGTAGATTCTTTGGTTTATTTCTATTGGGTTATATTATATGTTGGTTGATGAAACGGCTACTCCCATTCAGATCTCTGCATTATTCCTCTTTGTAGTGTTTTTTTTTTTAATTTTGTGTTATTAAATAATTCATCTAATAGCTGATCTTTGTATGTATATACATAATCTTGCATATTCTGCCACTTGTAAATTCTCCACAGGTTATAAATGAAGGAAAACCTCTCCTGATGATAGAGAGATTTAGTCCCACATGCTACCACTAATTTTTGAATACCAAATTTGTGAATAATGATCATGTTCATTGTTGCTACCAAATTTGTGACTCTTGGAGTCGACTGTTATTAATTTTATTTTTATCAAATTACCTAGCTTATGTAATCACTTTATTTTGGGAACAGAAAGAGGAAGATTCTCTGGTTGATTGCAATGTCTTCCTGATTTAAGGGTAAACTGTGCACCTGAATGAGTCATTTATCCTTTTTTTGATGGATTTTTTCACTGGCAGATGATAATAGTAGTGTTGTTTTGGCAAGTTGATTGTTTTTTAGTTCTTTGGTTTGGTGGTATCAAGGACTTGATGCTCTGTTTGGATGTTGTGCAAAATGGGGTTGTAAATTATGTTGAATTTTCAGAAAGTTTCTTACATAATTTTTCTGTCATAGGCAGATGACAAATTTACTTTTTTGGCAAATTGATTATTTAGTCCTCTAATGTTGTGGGGTCAAGCGCTTGTTCTGTCTGGAAGTGTGCAACTAGGGGTTGTTAATCATATTGAATTTTCAGATAGAATTTCTTACACAATTTTTCTGTTCAGAAATATAGACTTTATCTTAGAAGGCTGAGTGGAGTGGCACAACAGCAAAGTGGAATAAATTCTTCCTTTGGAGGAAATACAGAGATTAATTTTGGTTCCATGGGTTCTGGAAGGTTTGACCTACAAACACTAGGAGCATCAGGCCAAATATCACCTCAAAATTTGATGTTGTTGCAAGCAGGACTTTTGGGAAATGCAAAGAATGGTTTGGGAATTCCTGGAGAGGCATTCTGCTTACCAGCTTCACTTCAAGGCATAGATTCTAATTCTTTGAACAGCTTAAGGTTTGGCCAATCATTAATGAACAGTCAGGGTAATTTACTTCAGGGTTTTCCTACTGGTTTCCAATTGAAGCAAAATAATCGGTTACACCCTCATATTCCTTCATATGGGAATGTAGACTTACCAGAGAATGATACATCTGCAGGGCTCTCATTGTTACCACAGCAGCTTGCAACAGGTACTGTGAATCCTAGAGATCTGGGTCAGGTGTTTGGGGCAGATAACAATGTAGGTCTGAATCTATACAACAATACACTAATGATAAAGTTATTACAGCAACAACAGCAAGAGCAGCTGCAGCAGCAAGAACTACGCCAACAGATTCAGATACCTGCAGCAATTCCACATCAATCTGATGGACAATTGCAAGGCAGACAAGTTTTAAATTTTCCATCAGCTAATCTCTTAGGTCAACGGGCACTTTCAAATCCTTTGTCTGCAGTAGGAAATCCTCATAGCATCCGTGGGAATAGCCTAACTGGCACTAACTTAGAGCAAGTAAATCCAACATCACTACCAGAACATGGATTTCCAGCATGTACATCTAATGCATATTTTGGAATTGACCAGATACCAGTTATTGATTACAAGAATCATAGCTTTCACGCATCGCCGGGGAACAGTGTTCGCCTGCCAAGCAATCTTGCTACATCTGCTCCATTGTCAGTTCAGGCTGAAGTTGAAATGAGTTTACCAGGGATGAAAAACCCTTTGGGAACACCAGAATTGTTCAATACCCAAACTTTAGGAAGTTCTAATTTAACTTTTTGTAGATCCAATGGGCTTGCTTCCACCATAAACCAAAGCAACATACATGGTTGGCAGGTTCCAAATTTTGCTGGGAATCAAGATTTGGGTCAAATAGTGACCCCAACCCAGAGTGCACGCTACAGTGAATCTTCCTCTGTATCCCAGGGCTTGAATCTTCCTGGGATACATTGTCATATGCAAGCCACAAATGTTGGATTTGCAGGGAGAGGATTGAATGTTTCCAACAAACTACCGTCAGATGCTGGACATACAAGGGCTGTTAATGATGCAGCCTGTAAAAGTGAACAGTCGACAGCTGATAGTGGGCCAAGATTTAAGGACAGTGCATCTGATTTGACAGTAAGTTCAAAAAACTAGATTGTGTGTTCAGTTCTTAGAAGTAGTGTAAATCATCTCCCCTTAAATTTCTGTTCTGTTGGAACGATTGATGTTCTTCTATTGTTACTTTGTATTAACCTGAAAACATGAATTACTTGGTTAACGATATCTAACACCATTTAATTAGACTATTTGCAAAGTTCTGGTGTGGCCCATGGGATTTCTGTTTGTTTTTCTTATGGAAAAACACCTTGCTTATATAGTTATTTAATTTTCTGGAAAACAAAAATGCTGTACAGTGAGGCTCTCCAGAAAATAAATAACTAGATATGTCCACCCCTGGAAATTTGGAAAAGCTAACAGCCTTACTGAATTTGCAAATGAAATTGTTTGGGAAATCAAAAGCTGTGCTGTTTGTGTTTTTGGTTTGTTTCCTTTGCAATTATATATCTAATGAGTATGGGCATTAAATATTGTGGTTTGCAGAAACATGAGAGGACCAAACCTGAAGAAGATGAGTTCAGTGTGGATGGTTACCAGTTAAAATGATGATCATGTGAAATAGATTATTCTTTGATTCATTTTCAGTAGAAAACTTAACTTAAAGCGGGAAAAGTGACATAGTTGAGTATACAGATGTTACAATGAAATTCTGCATTAAGAAGGGGGCAGCATTTCTTACCTAGTGTGCTGATCTTTGCTTCAGTTTGGAAGGAATCCAAACAAGATGTCAATAGAAATAATCTCCCTTTGCTCCTGTATTTCTTTGAGGGCCCTTTAATTGTTCTTTGACCATACATAGGTTTTATCAATTTAGTATAGAGTTTCCTATGTTAACTGTACATGAGTTTCACATCTTCTTTGATTTTGGATCTTGTTTGGAAAACCCCTCTTCAGAAGAATTCATATGGAAAAGCCAGCTTGGAATTTTAGCTCCATAGATTAGCCGTATGGAGTTTATGTTGCTCTTTACAGAAAAATTTGTGCTCCAGACAAAAGGAATAAATATTTTCAGTGTTTTTGGGACAAGAATGGACCTGTAGTTCAGGTATCAGGCTACTTTGCATATAATGTCTGCAATTCATAGTTACAATTTGACTATTTGATGTTTTCTCCATGTGGCATACTCCAAGAAATGGACAGGGAGCATTAGGGAGGTCTCCTTGTACATACGTGCAGCAAATATGGAAATTTTCACAGCAAAAAAGCTGAATTCTTTTCCATGAGTCCCATTTAATTTTCACAGCAAAAAGGCTGAATTCTTTTCCACAAGTATTATTTTATTTTTTTGGGCAATATTCAATGTGAAATCATGCTTGGACCTGCTACAGAGATGTTTCTAGGGTTGTTGACCATTGACTTGTTTCTTTCTAGGTTTGTTCACAGGGATTGTATGTATTAGTCTATTTACTTACTAATATTTAAGGCAAAACCTAGGGTTAAAAATAATTTCTGAAAGGGAAGATTGTGTCTTACACATTGGCATTATAAGCTAATAGGCTACCTTTAGCTAAGAATAAGAAGAGTATTCCTGTTCATTTTGTAGACAGTTTTTTATTCAGAATGATCACTTATGCTCATTTAATAGATTTTGTTATTTCCTTATAAATTTATAATGTTTTGATTGAGTTTCAATATGATAGCTCGATGTTGTACCAGTTGTAAGGTTTCTTCATGATGGAGAAAAACTTACACAATTCATGATACAATGTGACAATATGTTGTAAGCGAAAATTAGGGTTTGATCTAGATGATTGTTGAACGTACTTTATGTAACAAGTTGACAACTCATTTTGACAACCCATTTTGCATGATTGTGACTATACTTCATTTTGCACTGTTAAAGATGTATAGAGTTGAATTTGCTCAATGTAATTGAACCAAATCCAATGGAAATAAAATCAACAGACTTTTACAGTGTATGTGGTCGTGTTTGCTGTGTGAGACTTAAGTTTTGCTTGCGCTATGCATGAGAACAAATTGACCAACAATGCAGACACACATAGTCAATCTGTATTTGTTATAATCCCTAACGTTGGGAGTTTTTTTATAGCTGTGTTCATTCCACACTATTAAGATGCATAGAGTCAAATTTACACAATCTAATATATCCAAATCCATTGGAAATAGAACCAACAGACTTCTAGAGTGTATGTGATTGTGTTTTCTGTGTGAGAGTTGCTTGTGCTATGCATGAGAACAATCTGACCAACAATGCAAGACATACAGAGACAATCTGTATTTATTATAATCATAATTATAATCCATATTGTTTGAGAGTTTTTCAAATAGCGGCTTAAAGGAAGACACATGGAATAGTTGAAATTTATCTAGTTCTTTTGAGCAGAAAACATTGATTGTTTCTTAACCATAGTGGGAATATTAGTGAGGTCTTTAACTTTCATTCTATTAAAATTCTACAACGAAGCTATTAAAATAACTACTTTTCTTGGTATATGTGATAATAGTGATATATTCCCACTTGAAGGTTAAGCCTTGCACAATTAAAGGTTGAACATGGATTTGAAGCAAGATGTCAAGATGCAACTA
Organism: Sequoia sempervirens; assembly: GCA_007258455.2. NCBI lineage: Eukaryota > Viridiplantae > Streptophyta > Pinopsida > Cupressales > Cupressaceae > Sequoia > Sequoia sempervirens. Next base: position 8,372 of record VDFB02016436.1, on the reverse strand, counting down.
TATTAGTGTAAGCTAACCATTCTATGAATAGTATGTCAGTAAACTAGTGTTTGTCTTCATAGCTACAATCCATCAAGACGAAGGGATGTCTTGCTATTTACAATATACACAATTGTTTGGCTTTGGTAATCTTGTTTCCCTTGTTTTGAAATTTTTAGACATTGCAGAATAACTGCACAAAAAGGCTTAACTAGGAGAGTTAGCATATCATAGTATGCCCATGTTTAGTCACAATATGTCAGTAAACTAGTGTTTGTCGTCATAGTTACAATCCATCAAGATGAAGGAATTTCTTGATATTTACTATATACACAATCGTTTGGCTTTGGTAATCTTGTTTTTCCTTGTTTTAATGTTTTTATAGACATTCCAAAATAACTGCACAAAATAGGCTTAACTAGGAGAGTTAGGATGTTGTGTATGTCCATGTTTTATAAAGAGTTTTTGAAATTGATAGTGTGGACTACATATGGCATGTTTTAATGACATTGCATCCCAAGTCAATCGAAGGATTAGATCTTCCAAGATCACTCTACCTTCCTTGAAAAACAATGGCTCCCTTTGCATTAAGTTGCATAAAAAGATGTGAAAGCATTTTTATTATTTAACCTTGAGCACATCTTTTATTTGGAAGGGCAACTTTGATGGTTTGATAAAGAGGTATATCTAGATCCTTGGTGTCTCTAACTTTGGCATTAATTACTTCGTCATTTGTTTTAGGGATCCATGGTTCCTTTGTGTTTGTTGTGGTGCGTTGTATGGCTTTGCTTCATCTGTTGTTGGGGTTTCATTCGTCGTGGGTGAGCTTATTGTTACTATGTCTATATTGCATCATCTGACTCTGTTTCATCTGTTGTTGCGGGTGTTCTTGTTTATAGTGCAACCACAAGTTCTTATGTTACTGTTATTGGCGAGTGATCTACTACTATTGTTGTTGCACCTTTTGCTCCTCATGTTGTTGGTGTCGAGGTTTTTGCTAGTGCCTCCCCTTTGGTGTTGATTTTTGTTGTTGGTGGACGCAACTTTGCGTAGGGTGTTGGTTCTGGTGTTGCTCGCCCTTTGAGGAAGAAATCTCATTCTCTTCCTTGTGCCAAATCATCCCCAATGGTGGTTTGTGGCCAAGATGTGGAAAATGAGGACTTCTACCAACATAGGGGTTTGGTGCGGAAATTCTCTAATATGTGGCTTTCTTTTCTTGATCTTCATAAATGGGTGTTGGATTCATGGAGGCCTCTTGTGGTGGGTAAGATTGAGTTGTCCCCCTGTGCTAAACGTTTTTTCATTACTTCCTTTGCCTCCTCTAAGAGTAGAGATTTTGTGTTGGGCAAGTTGTAGGCTTGGGGGAAGCGCTCTCTCTCTGTTATACCTTGGTCAACCTCCTTTAATCCTCTTATCAAGCCACTAAATGTGTTCAGTGTAGGTTAGACTTTCAAATTTCCCTTTGAAATTTTGGGAGCCTTCATGTTATGAGGCAATTGGTATCTCTATTGGCCGCTTTCTAAAAGTTGACGATTCTACTTTGTTCATTGGGCACTCCACATTTGTGTGCATTCTAGTGGATATTGGCATCTCCAAACCCTTCATGGAGATGTGGTTTTGATGGTTGGGGATAGGCCTTTGACTCAACCTTTTGATTATGAGGGCCTCTCCTTTAGATGTCATCGGTGCTTCTCCATTGGTCGCCTTGCTATAGATTGTCCTCTTTTGCATTGCAAGGGCTCTGCTATATGGTGGATGGATGCTAATGATGACCACTTAACTACCCATGCTCTTGATTACTCGTTGGATGACTCATCCCAAGATGATGACATGTCTCTTGCTTTTGGTGTGGCTCCAATGCCCTTATACTCTATGGTGGAACCTCCTACCCCCCTTGCAGATCGACCTACCCTTGCCTTCGAACCACCCTCATTGCTCTTTTCGTGTTGATGGACTCTCAGTGGGAGAATCACCCCTTGATTCACACTGTCTTACACATGTCGATCCTCTCTCTTTTTGTGTTGATGGGCCCCTCTATGGGGGTTTCTCCTCATGCTTCCCCTTGTAATGAGCATTTGGGTAATTGTATTGCTTGGGCTATTGTTTGTAGGAGGAAAGGTCTTCCTTCTTCCTCTTCCCAAACTCATACTTGTGTTGGGTGAAAGGTCAACTCCCTCCTAACTTGGGTTTGTCTAAGTGGGATGTTGGTGGTTCTTGCTCTCTTTTTGTCTATTGTCTTGTTTGGCAGCTTGGTTGCAATTGTTCCTTTTTTCTTGTTTGTATTGTTTCTTCATTGTTTATGGCTTGTTTGGGCTTGTTTCATCTAGCCTTTGTATAGGGTTAGGACCCTAGTTTCTCACTTTTTCTTTTGTCTCTTTCTTGCTTTTGTACATGGGTTTGGACCCTTTTAAAATCCTTGTTTACCTTAATAAAAAACAAATTGCCATTGAATATTAGATACAAATCGAGATAAGTAGGAATCTTCAACCTTAAAAGTCTTTTTCTAACTTTCTTAGTGATAATATATGGGCTTTATATAGTTCTACTTTATATAGTAGGGGCTTAGATTCCATTTGAATGAGAAGGCCTTCTTAACTACACCGAAAGAGTCCTATTTCGAGCATTGATAGGGAGGTGATGTTATGTTTACCCCATGTTGAGGAGGTTGGATCTTGTGATAAGGTCATGCGAGTCTTCCCTTTTGTAGATGAAGCTAACCTTTATCACCATCATGAAAAACATGTGGTGACAAAAGGCACGGATGGAAACCCTAATGCAGATGGTGCGAGCATTGTCGGTGAAGGTGGAGTCCAGGGCGGAGGCCGCTCTTCGCAGACTGAGACTGTTGTTGTCTCCTGCACGTCGGGGTCTGGTGAGAGGTGCGTTAAGGGCAGCAGCTCTGTGTCTAAGGCTAAGGCGTCGGCTACGAGATTCCAGCATGGGAGGCTATCGATTGGCGGGTTTATCCCTGTTGCCAATGCCATCTCAGTGAATCTGAAAGCTGAGACAGTAGAAGAAATAGATGAGAATGTTTTTGAGCTCTCCGTTCGTGGGGTGATTTGTCGGTTTAGGGGTTTTTGGCCTAGCCTCCCTCAGCTGCATTCCTGGATCTCCATTGAATGGGAGCCTCTAATTTTTGGTAAAGTTCATATTTTCCCCATGGCTAAGGGGTTTTTTATTGCCAAGTTTGACAATGCTCAGGATAGAAATATAATTTTATGTGACAATTTTTTTAGCTGGGAGGACAAATATTTGTTGATGATTAAGCCTTGGCATTCTGATTTCAACCCTGCTTCTGAAACTTTCAATAAGATCCCGATTTGGGTTTAGCTGCCTAATCGTCCCCTCCACTTATGGACTGACCCTCTTTTGGAGGAAGTGGATGAAGCCCTTGGTGATTTTTTGTTGGTGGATGATGAATCCTCTTTTTCTGAGGTGGTTGCATCGGAATCACAAGGTCTTGAGGTATCCCCTCCGGATGTCTCAAATGGTGGCACTGCTGATGTTGTACAAGATTATCATGTTGAAACCCCTAAAGAGCGAGAGATTGGGTCTCAGGTGGCCATTTTTGGTGATAGCGCTTTGGCTATCATTTTTGGCGGATTTTCTAATATGCTTGCACAAAGGAATAATGATAAAATCTCTGAGAAAGTGGCTGCAGGCATTCATCTTCAGGAAAATTGTGAGTTGACTTGGCATGACAAGGCAGCACAAGTGGAGGAAGGTTGGATTACTGTTAAGGGCAAGAGAGCTAAATTCTCTAGGCCTTCTTTTGACATGACTCTTTGTTCCCACAAGAGTACTTCTAAATGTAAATCTTGACGGGTCTTGTTTGGGGGTTGGCTTTTGGCTGGCTGCAAGCTGTTCATTTTGTAGCTTTGTTTTCGGTTGTAAAGGGTTTCGAGTCCCTTCAAAACTTGCTTTTACCTTAATCAAAAATATGTGGCATCTAATGTTGATTATATCACTACAATTTTTTTTTAAATGTGTTGCATACTACTTCTGCCACTAGAAGGCATCTAGCACCTATTGAATATTATTGGTTAAAGGGAAATACATAAACAACCATTCAAACAAATCTTTCTTCGATTTTGTAGGTTGTCTTCCATACATGATGGTACAAATGATTTAAGATCAATTTTGCTTAAGTATTTTGTACCATATCATTGGTCAAAGAGGTCTCAAATCATAAAAAAGAGGATAGTAGTTCTTCACATTGAATTTGTTTAGAGCTCTATAGTCAGCACACGACCTACACGTGCATCCTTAGTTGATGTTTATATAAAATGAAGAGTTGGATCAAGTTTACATCCTTTCTCCACGAGTTAATGATTTAGCTCCTTGATTTCTTTTTTATTCAAGAACAAATGTCAATTTAAAGAAAACATTAGGAAGAGGTGATTTTGGAATCAAGTCAATAGCATGATTCATTGCACATTAGTTATAAACTTTGATGGGTATGATTCATTATGACTAATATGAAGATTTGAAGGAGCAAAGTGACCCTAGTGTAGAAGAAGAACATCTAAGACAATTGAGAGTTGTCAACCATTTGTAAATATTCTTGAAAATGCACCACTATATCTTGTCTTGTTTTTTTTTTGTTTTTTTTAATTTTGGATTATTGATAATGTGTATTTGTTACTATAAGGGAATAAAATGTACTCAATAAAAAATTAAGTTAATAAAATAAATAATAATACTTAAACAAACAATCAATTTATACATATGAATTGAGGTTAGAATTGATTAAATATTAAATTAATTTTTAAAATTAAATGAATATTAATGAGGTACTTAGTTCAACATTTGATGATAAAATATGCTATCAAAAAATGATTTTCTATAGCATTAGAATTTTAAGGTTTTGATCAAATGAACACCATAAAATTTGTAAATTGATTATGTAATGTTGTGATTTAAATCTTATGCTTGTGGCCCTAGTTTCCATGCTCGTGAAAGTGAACAAACATAGATTTTGACTTGTACTTGTAGAATGAACTGATAAAAATTTAATATTTGGAAGTCGCTTGCTTTGATCTTTACATAACATAATCATAGTAAGTGTTTGTTGTGTTTATAAACATCATTGGGGAATTTGCTAAATTACGAGGTTCATGTTCTTCTCAATCAAACCTTTAGAAGGATTCATTTGATGGCTACAAAACAATAATAAAAAATAGCAAGCAAGCATGCAATATACCTAGGGTGATAATACAATGTTGATGTAATAAGATTATGTTAGATTCCTTTTCATTTTCTCATAAATCCTACTTCCGTCCTAGATTGATATAAATGCATTAGCCTTTAAATGTTCCACCCTAGTGTGCAATTTGAAATAACTTGTATTTTGTGAAGTTCATAACAACTAGTAAGCGAGGGAAAGATGAGCCAATTTTTTTACAAAAATTAAATTTAAACGTTATGGGGTTCAAATTTGTGATTGTAGAAATGACCTAGGTCGATTACACACGTAAACTAGAGTGATGAAGAGTTAGATGTGGAAATTAGATCTAGATCTTCATAATGTGTGATGAGGGAAACAAAATAGGATAAGGCTATTTACCATTTTTTTGCAAAATACACTATCTTGCACACTATTCAATACCCAAAACATAAGGGAAATAAAGCAAGATAAGGTTTTTGTGGTATCACAAATTCTTTTTGGTTAGTTTTTATTTATTGATAATGTCACGAAGTTTATGAAATCCTTGGTCTTTGCTAGATTGTGTATGTGTTGATACTACCAGGGAGCTACCAAATGTTATAATAAATAGTTCCAAATATAGTGTTTGGGAGAAAAATATCCACTATGAGTCCTCACAATTTCACATCCATTTCCATAAAGCTTAGCAGTTCTCTTGTTCTTGCCAAGGTTTCAAAGAGCATCAACATTTGTAGAAAATGGTACCATGATTCCTTCCATGGTTAGGAAAGAAAGTCAATATTGTTAAAGAGCAACATGATACAAGAAATAAAAGAGAGGTTTTAGATAATTCGATGGTGAGCTCTGTGGGGGAAGTGAGGGGATCTGCCCTTAAGGATAAGAAAAAGCTCGATGTGGTCACTAAGTATTAGTTGGTTGAACTTGGCTCCTCTTCAAAAAAGATATATTTCCCACGAGGGCTAGATTTCAAAATTCTTTGGGAAGGTTTGGCTTTGAACCTTCATGATCGAGTCAAGGTTGTTCCTTTGTTGTGGCTTCGTTGTTTCCTTGCGGCCTCTTTAGTTCTTTTGATAGTTTCGTTGTTCTTGTTTTTGTTTTTAGTCTCATGTGGTTGTTGCTTGTTCTTGTTGTTCAAGGTTTTTGGGCCCTTTCAAAACCCTCTTTTGGTTTATAGCTTTGGTCAAAAGTTCTTATCTAATAAAAAATGATTTATCTTCTTAGAATCAACCTCAATGACTCACCTAGACAATCAAGCACAATTAATGATCATTATTTACAACAAATATGTATTCTTAGGAATGATATTGTCTAAACCTCTCAAAAGTGTTCCTAAATCTTCAAGATGATTAGTTTGTTTTTAGGATTTATCTTAAATGTCATCTACATAATCCTCTAATATATTGTGCATACAATCATGAAAAATCAAATTCATAGACCCTTGAGAAATTTTGATATTGGGTTTGATATAAATATGATTATTACCTAAAAAATCATCTATAAATGAAAGCATTTAATGTCCTGTATGTTGGAAAAATGTGTCTCAACCTTGCAATTATGGTTGTGTTGTGATGTATTTTGAGATTCTGATAGCAGTTGTGTTGCCTTTGGATCTCTGGTTGGTGATACTCTTGTGAGAAGCTTGCTCTGCAAGTATATTGTAATCTTCATGATTTTTGAATAATTTATTGGGCGGCTTTTGGAGTGGGGTTTTTCTCCTAAAAGGGTTTTCCTCACATAAATCACTATGTTGTGGTATGCATGATATTTATGTTTATTTATGCTTAAGTTTTTGTAACTATTGTAAAGATCTATAAAGTTTTGCATTATCCTCTTCTCAAGATTAGTGTAGAAGTTGTTCTGCTACCTTAGCTTCCTTGCACTATAGTGGAATCACTATTCATATCAATATTTGTAAATGAGAAATCATCTTTAGGTGATGCCTTGTTAAGATCTCTAAAATGAATACATATAAAAAAATGTCCATCAAGTTTGGGCAAAAACACTATTGAAAATCTATTGAGAATAATCAATGGATCTAATGAGTATAGATTTTAATAAATTTTCATTTCCCTCTTTAACCATGAAGGAATCCTTAGATGCATGTTTCTATTTTTTGTTTTGTTTTACATGTTTGGTATTTGGATCAAGAACAATATTTTGCATGACAATATCACTAGAAATTTCTTGCATGTCTTGATAAGACCGTAAAAATAAGTCACTATAACCATGAAATAACATGGAAACATATCATTTAAAGATGTTCAAACATTCATTAATTTTACCACTGTCTTTTTTTTTTATGTCCATTTCAACATCAAAAGTGCCACTAGCATCATATATATTTCTATCCTTAATGAATGGTCTTAAAAGTAAACCATTAGATAATTACATAGAATTATCTAGTGAAGGAGATGTGACTTCAAAATAAGAACAAAACTCAAGAGCTCATGTGAAACCTCTGTCATGATGGGATATAGGAAAATCCTCATAAATGACCAAGAATTTGGTAAGAGATTCATCATTAGCAAAACTATCTAAAGGAGTAGAATTCGGTATGTCCATATAAATTAACTAAAGATATAAAAATGATAAGCCTACATCGTGATTAATTGTACTTTTGTTCCCTTTGCATTCTTATCCTTTGAAGGAGAATAATCCAAACTAATAGTATTATGCTTTTGTAATTTGGTTAAATAAATTTTGATGTACCTTGCCGATTTACACCTAAACTTTTCCCATTATAACTAATCTTTTATAGAATAGAAAATTCCTTGTCATTCTAATGAGAAGGTAAACCATTAGAAGAGTCAACACTTGATCATTCAATTTATATTCTTTAGCACATTAAGGTGTGAAATCAAGAGAACTATAATCATCCATAGGATCAATGTGAGGTATAAATGGAGGGGAATAAATTCTAAAAAGTTATGTTGGGTTAATCTATTGATTAGGAAGAACTAAAATATTCTATTTTTCAACCACTTGACAATATCGGTAAGGATTATCATTGACTACTATTACACATATTGTTATTATGAATAAATTCCAAGTTTGATGAAATGTGGAAGGTATAACACCCATTGCATAGATCCAATGAAGGCTCAAAATAATACTATACACTAAAGAACTAGTTAACACATAAATTTAGTATCAAGTGTAGTTGGTCTAAGAGTGTAATATATAATTTAATACTATCTTAAACCTATATATATATATATATATATAT